>SNQJ01S0031877.1:27820-40385 GCA_010110895.2 Picea sitchensis | reverse complement strand
TAAATAAAAATAAATTGGAATATTATAGTGGTAAAATTAAAAATCAAAATAAATAAATTTAGTTCTTAAGCCTTAGTCTCATACACCAATTTAGTGTCTAAAAATTACATTATTATTATTACATAATTTAATATCAAAATATATTTTTATTTTAATGTGATTGTTAGAGAGTTGCAGTGCAGTTGTTGTATAAGCGCATAACCTAGTTGTTTACATACATGTGGTTGCCAAATGGTGTAAAGGAAGGCCAAAATTTGGAGTGCATGAATGAACAATCATTCTCCATCAATGAAATTGGCAATGGTACTCTACTACTAAGTCTTAGTCTGGAAAACAACATGGGAGGACCTTCCTATTGAAGGGATTAGCAACCCAATTTATAAACCAAAAAGTGAAGTTTGCTACAATGGAGTCCCTTCCTCTTCAAAAATTAAATTTGCTAGAGCACCCTCACCTTACCTTGATCCAAGCTGGCCACATGGATATCTACATATGGCATTGGTCTCATCTTTTCTCTTTACAAGTGCAAGAGTTTATAATATTTTTTTTTAAATGCAATTCATTTTGTTTTTCCTCTGCCTGCTCACTTTTCTCTAGGCCTGACTAAACGAATTCATACTCATGAATAGTGAAAATTTATTTTTTTGTAAGCATTTGTAAATATTGAGATTCAAGTTATAATATAGTTCATGGAATGGAGAGAGTGATGGGACAAAGGTTATGAAATAATCTGACAAAAGGAATTATGTGCTCACAAAAGAGTCACACCCAAAAAATGCAGATCCTAAAAAACCAGTAAACAAAAATGATAGTATTGACAAAAATTTGACCACCAACAATAGAACTGCAGGTGCAAATAGTAAAATTGATTTGTTTTTGAAAACTATTGTCTTATGCTTTATTTCTAAAAATAAAAGAGATACAGAGTACCTCTGTTACAGACTGTAAATAAACAAAGGGAAACAAAGCATCCTTTGATCCACAAGGTGCCAAAGAAAGGCCTCTACAACAATACACAGAGAGGCTTTCTCAAACAAAACATACATTCAAAAACTATATATGCAGAAAATAAACCTATCATTTAAATAACAAACTGAAAACCCAATGCATCGGATAAGGAAGGACAAACATGGCAGCAGTTGATCAACAAGTGGCAGGGTTAGTTTCAAAGCTAGAAATAGTGAGGTTAATGCATGCCAAAAACTTAGCATCACGTTTTTCAGTCTCCCCCTTGATGTCAAGTTTTTGGATTCCTAGTAGTGATCTGAGTTTCTCCAATCGATCCTTTGGAAGAGCCTTAGTAAAAATGTTGGCAAGATGATATTCATATTTACAAAATTCAAAAGAGATAAATTCTTGTTGTACAAGCTATTTAATGAAGTGATGTTGAATGTCAATACATTTTCTCTTGCTATGATATACACGATTCTTTTTCATGGAGATAGTGCTTTGATTGTCACAATAGACTTTGATTGGATTATTGACTTTCATTCCCAAGTCTTCAAACAATATTTCCATCCATATAACTTGTGTACATGTTGATGACATTGCAATATGCTCTGCTTTAGCTATGGATAAAGAAACAATAGGTTGTTTTTTGTTGCTCCAAGAAACAAGATTTCCTCCAAAGAGAAAAGCATATCTTGAAGTGCTCTTTCGATCATCTAAGCAACCTATCCAATCTGCATCTGTGTATGCTACAACATTGGAATCATTAGTATCACAATAAAACAATCCAAAATATTTGGTACCACTTACATATCTGAGAATTATTTTGGCTTCCCGCCAATGAGTCGCATGAGGTTGATGCATCAACCTAGCAACCAGACTTACAACAAACATGATGTTTGGTCTAGTGGTCGTCAGATACATAAGACTCTCAATCAAAGATCTATAAAGAGTGGAATTACAAAGTGGAGTTTCATCTTCCTTCATCAGTTTACTCCCAACAACCAGGGGAGTACTCACAGGTTTACAACCTTGGATGTTAAACCTCTTCAACACGTCTTCAACATATTTGGATTGACTAATGGATATACCTGCAACTATTTGTTTGATTTGCATACACAAAAAATATTGCATCCCTCCTAAATTAGACATCTCAAATTCAGATTTCATTGTCTCTTTAAACTCCTTCACAAGTGAGGGAGACGTGGTCATAAAAATTAAGTCATCTAAATATAAGCAAACAATGATGAAATCTGATCCCACAACCCTTTTGTACAAGGTACTTTCAGAGGGACATTTATCAAAGCCATGATCATGAAGATAGTTATCAATTCTAGAGTACCAAGATCTAGGGGCTTGTTTAAGACCATAAAGAACCTTTTTAAGCCTATAAACCTTATCTTCTTTACCTTTAACAATGAAACCTTGAGGTTGTTCAAAATAAAATTCTTCCTTCAAATATCCATTTAAGAAAGCAGATTTGGCATCCATCTGATGAACTATCAACTTTAACTGAAATGCAATGGAAAGAAAAGTTCTTACTATTTCAAGTCTTGCTACAAGAGCAAACATTTCCCCATATTCAATGCCTTCTTGTTGAACATATCCTTTTGCAACTAAACGTGCCTTATACTTTGAAATACTCCCATCCATATTAAATTTTAGCTTGTAAATCCACTTTATGCCAATAGTGAATTTCCCTTGAGGAAGATCAACAAGCTCCCATATATCATGTTTTTCGATCTGTGAAATCTCATCTTCCATGGCTTGCAACCATGGTTCATCAGTGGAAGATTATTTAAAATTAAAAGTTTCAACATGGGTAGAAGCAAAAAGAGCAAAATTGTCACCAACATACCTAGATGTCTCATATATATCTTTCAAACTTCTTGTTTTTCTAGGAGGACTAGATGGAGGTGTTGTTTGAGTATCAACTTGAGATCCGGTTGATGGAGAAGATGAAGATGAATTTGATGGACAAATCTTTGAAGGTGAGCCTGCATTTCTTACAACAGAGGGCTGCAAATATTGATCATTATTATCAAAAAAATAAAAATCAATATGTGGGGTAAGCTCTTTATCTTCTCCTTCATTCTTCTGATAAACTCCCCCTTCATCAAAGATCACATCTCTACTAATATAAAGTTTATTAATAAGTGTATCAAAACACCTATAAGCCTTGATTTCTTATGAATATCCAATGAAAATACATTTCATTGATTTTCCATCTAATTTATGTCTTTGTTTTTGCAGGAATGTGAACAAAGCATGTAGACCCAAAAAATTTCAGATGAGAAATAGTTGGTTTTCTAAAAAACCAAGCTTCATAAGGAGTAGAATTTTTTACCATATTTGTAGGACTTATGTTGAGGATATATGCAACTGTATGGACTATATCTGCCCAATACATATTTGACAAACTCTTTTCTTTTAACATACGTCTACCCATCTCTACAATTGTTTTTTTTTTCTCTCTGCTACTCCATTTTGTTGAGGAGTATATGCAGTAGTTAACTCCTTCTTGATGCCATGTAAATTGAAAAATTATTTGAATTCATCAGAGGTGAATTCTTCACCTCGATCAGTTCTCAAGACTTTCAAATAGTATCCTGATTGCGTCTCAACAAGTGATTTAAATTTTTGAAAGCAACTAAAAGCTTGAGACTTCTCACTTAAGAAATAGACCCAAGGCATACTTGAAAAATCATCTACAAAGAGAACAAAATACATATTCTTTCCAAGAGATAAGGTCTGCATGGAGCCAAAAATATCTACATGTACTAAGGCCAAAGGTTCACTTTCTCTAAAATGATGTTGGGGAAATATGTCTCTATGTTGCTTCCCTACTGCACAACCTTCACATATCGTATTATCTGGTTCTATGAATGAAGAAAAACCTTTTACAAAATTATTCTTTTGCATGAAAGAAAGAGATCCAAAATTAAGGTCCCCAAAACTTTTGTGCCATAACCAAGAATCATCAACCGAGGCCTTCAAGAAATCTACTTTTGGTTCCATACTTAACAAAAACATCCTATTATCTATCATAGGAACTTTGGCAACAAGGCCTTTGTTGTTAAAAATCTTACAAAACTTTCCTTCAAAAACAGTCTTGTAGATTTTAGAATTTAGGTGCCCTATGTTAATCAAGTTATGTTTTAAACTTGGAACAAACAAAGTATCATGTATATACATAATACTTCCATTTTTAAATTTGATGGCAAGGGTACCTTTTCCCCTTACTTTTGCCTCATTATCATTGCCAAATTTTACTTTTCCCTTCACACTCTCATCCAACTTCACAATCAAGTTTCTGTTTCCTGTCATATGATTTGAGCAACCACTATCTAAATACCATACAAAATCATCTTTGGCATCAAAATTGTTACATGTGAGAAACAAAGTTTGAGAGTTCTCAACTTCATCTTTACTAAAATTTTCTTGAGAGGTGTCTCTTTTATTCTTAAAACAATATATTTCAAGGTGACCATCTTTATTACAATAGTTGCAATGAAAGTTACCTCTCCCAAGGCTGTTGATTCTTCCTCTACCATGACCTCCTCTTCCTTGGGCTCTTCCATGAACTCTACCTCCTCTATTTGATGATGAAGAAAAAGTAGAAGTATCATTCATGGTAGTAGAATATTGTTTCTTCTTGTCATCAACCTTGAACTTGCTTTGGAAAGCTTGATCTAGAGGTTCCTCATTCTTTTTCAACCTTTCTTCATGTACTTGAAGGCTTCCAAATAGATCAACAAGAGTTAGTTGTGATAAATCCATTGACTCCTCTATAGCAATAGTGACTAGATCAATTTTTATAGGAAGACTTCTCAAAACATTTTCAACAATCCTCCCATCCTCAAGAGATTCACCATGAGCATGAATAGAATTCACAATATTTTGAACTCTAGTAATAAAAGATTCAACTCTTTCGTTTTCTTTCATATAAAGAGATTCAAAATCTCTTCTTAGCATTTGGAGCTTGACAACTTTTACCTTTATGGATCCCTTGTACGCCTTCTCCAAGGTTTCCCAAGCATCACAGGACTTACTACATTCTGCAAACTTAGGAAAAATTGTGATGTCAACTCCAGTTTGAAGGATGAACAAAGCTTTGGCATCCTTTTTCATGTTCTTCTTCAACTCTTCCTTTTGATCAACAAAGACAACATTGTACGCAGCCTGATCAGCTGGCTCTAGGTAACCTACAGAAACAAGAACTCATAAATCTTGTGTGATGAGCAATGTTCTCATCTTCACACCCTAGTACTCATAGTTTTCCCCACCAAAAAGAAGAATCTAGTATTGTACAACATTATAATTCTGGGCCATTTCTCGTTAAAAAAAAACGTTGTAATCAACCTATTCTCTGATACCAAATGAAAGAATCTGACAAAAGGAATTATGTGCTCACAAAAGAGTCACACCCAGAAAATGCAGATCCTAATAAACCAGTAAACAAAAATGATAGTATTGACATAAATTTGATCACCAACAATAGAACTACAGGTGCAAATAGTAAAATTTATATGTTTCTGAAAACTATTGTCTTATGCTTTATTTATGAAAATAAAAGATATACAAAGTACCTCTGTTACAGATTGTAAATAAACAAAGGGAAACCAAGCATCCTCCGATCCACAAGGTGCCAAAGAAAGGCCTCTATAACAATACACAAAGAGACTTTATCAAACAAAACATACATTCAAAAACTGTATATGCAGAAAATAGACCCATCATTTAAATAACAAATTGAAAACCCAACGCAATGGATAAGGAAGGAAAAACGTGGCAACAGTTGATCAACAAGTGGAAGAGTTAGTTTCACAGCTGGAAATAGTGAGGTTAATACATGCTGAAAACTTAGCATCACGTTTTTCAAGTTCACGAGAGAGATAAAAAAATTCACACAGATGGCACCACTTGTAAGAGAATTTTGGGTGTGTTGGGTGTATGTTATAAATTAGTTGACAACTGCAAAATGGATATATATTAAAGATAGAGATCATCTAGGTTATTTAAAGTTCAGTCTCATACATTCAAGGGATTATTTTCACTTCCATGGCCTTTCGATAATCATGTTACTAGTTTTGTTCAGACACCATTCCAACCAGGCATGATGTTCCTATGCTCGTAATTTAGAGGTTGAGGGGGAAAAAGAAATAAGTGGGATATTTTCTCATATGCATGTAATTGAGGTGTTCCTGTTTTACATAAAAGAGTTGGATGATGTAAACACATATGCCACTGAATTTTATGTATTTTTACGTTGAAGACTATAAGCTCAATCCCTTTTATTCATATTCGCCTTTTCTTTTCGAAGGTTTGCTTCATTCTTTTAATTTTTGGCATGGACGATCTTTGCAGAAGAGATTTTGACACTTCAACAAGGTGTTGGATAGTTGTTCTATGAAATGGATTTTTTTGCCGGAATCCGATGATATAATTTACATGTATCACTATTTTTTGTTGTTCGTAATTCATTTTTGAGTGTAGAAATGGATTCAACGTGCTGAAAAAATTCCAGGGCACTTAGATTCTACAAAAATAATCACTTAAATATACAAATCCAACAATTTCTCGCCAGATTTTGGGTAAATATCCATGGAAAAAATATTCATTTCGTAGAATATTTAGCCTACGACCTTTGATAATAGTCTCTATATGATGGTACCCACCTAATGAATGATTAATGCCAACACCCTCATTTTTGCTTTCATCAAATGAATATACAGTTTTGTTAGCATATTTCCATATATGTACATAAAAATAGGTGCACATTTTTAAGTTTAGAATCGATCAATACTCTGTAGTAGTTCAAATATGTGTAGCTTTTCATGTGGAGCTTCTTTTGAAAATCATTTTAAAGATTGATGCAAATTAGCATGGTGGGAGAACATTTTGCAAACTTTATATTTTTAAAATTTAAAATCTAACATATGCCATTACATTGACATATCCACATATTTGGATCTATAAATGAGAAGTTACAATATATTATGTGACATATTCTTATCACCAGGTACTGACATGATCAGAAATCCAATCTGCTAAGTGTGGCAGCCAACATCCGTTTGCTATGTATTGAAAGCCTCTGCATCGCGTCTTCAATGTCTGATTTGTCTTCAATCTGTGAACATTGGTCCCTGAAAGTAGTTGTGTTCTAAGTATTAAAATAGGAGAGTATAGTATTAAAACTGGAGAGTAGAGTATACTACACAAAAATAATGAATTACTGAATAATTATATTTACAATACATTTGGACTCTATTATATAGAGTGCATAGGATGTTATCACATCTAACTTATTTCAAATACAGAAGGATGGGTTCAGGGAATATCTCAACAACACACCAAACAAGGATCTCTCAAATCCAACTCTCAAACAACCTCCTAAGAATAAGAACACACAAATCACATAGAGATTGATTCTACTTCTCAATACATTAGCAAGGATATTAGATAAGTAGGAATATTTATTCCAACACTCTCCCTTAATGAATACTTATCTAAATATCTATGTGGTCATATCTTCATCATTGTCAGGGCTTCAATCTTTCGAACTTTCTTCTGCTTCCTCTTGTACCTGCATCTGATTATTGACGTCCATATAAAAAACAATCCATCTACCAGAATACATGGGTCATCATTCGTTGTAACCACCGGTCCTCTAGGAATGCTTTTCAACTACATGGTTCATCAATGTTAAACTCTATGTTAATCATAACTTGGTCCATCAAATTCTGAGATAAATCCATCTCACATTCTCCCCTTAATCGAAGACTCAATTTCTTCGATTCCACATCCTCTATAAGCATAAGATGATAACTATGTCTGAATGCCTAAATAGAAGGGCTTACAACAAAAAACATGGGGAACTAACTTGCCTATTACAAGGCAATACAACTTGGACCAAAAACCTGGGGTGTCGGGTACAACCGATCATGCACCTCCTATAACATTTCAATCATGTATAGAAAACGACACACAAATTATCATAAATCCAAAGCCCACGAACATTATTTCATTATTCACCATGATACACATAACCACTTATACCATTAAGGGAATCTTGAATGACATAACTATGCATACCTTCAAATAAAACATATCAATAACAATACTTGTTAAATCGCCACTCAATCTCACTTTTTTCACTCAAATAGGAGGTTGTGTGAGTCCGACGTAATGGGCATGTACACCTCACTTCGCTATAACACCTCCATGCTTACGCAACAACAATCCTTCTTCACCCAAAGTTCCACAGAGGGCTCTCTTTCTGTAGTGGCCAAAGCAGCATCTCACTCTCCACACAACAGGTTTAACAAAAACTCTCCAATGCCAACTATATCAAATTTCGGGTGACTCCTCCAGGACAGTGACGACCCTATACACTCGCTTTGATAACACACTTTCTTAGACTTCACACGAGCTCACGCACTTCGACTTCCACAGAAGAGGACTTCCACATGATTTCAAAAAACACTATCTACTGCAAATCAAATCTACGAGAAACTCTCCATGGCCTGATGATTTGAGATCTTTTCATCGTGAGTTATAAAGAATTGCATTAAATGAGCATAAATTAAAGTGCACCATTAAAGAAGAGAAAACTCAAAAATGAAGAGACATAAGCATCAAATATGAACAAAAAAACTTGATAGAGAAGTTCATCCTTGGTGGACTACGTCTCCGGGTCCTGCTATCAAATGGGTAGGCTATTTCATTAGCTCAACAAAAGAATTTGGCAAAATACATAAGTATACCTCATGCTAAAATCAAGATGCAGAAATAATGCTCATATAAGAAAATATACAACACCACTAAATTCGTGGCATTGAATTACCCAAAAATGATTGTCTCCACGCCTCGATCCGACTCTGGCACTCCCAGGCCCAAGAAGAATTCTCTCTCGATTTTTGTGCCCTCTGCAACTTGCAATAATGATTTTCCTCGCCTAAAAAATCATGCCTGACAGGTCGTACGTTCCATTCCCCTTCCTCCTCTGTGGTTGGGCGAATACACTTCTTAAGTAATAAACCGGGCAATATGTACCAAGTGGTACCCGAGGCCTAGTGGTTAGGGGAAGATGTATTAAGGCTTAGGCTTAGGCGGAGGTTATAGAGTTGATCCCCACAGAGTCTGTTTTTGGTTTGTATTTTTTATATGGTTTAATATATATACACCCATTCTTCTAACTTTAGCATTGTTCACTAGAAGGACCACCAATGAGATATAGTTGTGGTTATATTTGGCGTGGTCCGCCATATTTGGCGGACCCACCACTATTTTTTTGTTCAAAAATCATTCACGGGATGTCCTTGTACATTTCCCGCCTGCCACGTGGTAGCCCCTAATTGGGCCATGTGGTGGTCTCTCATTGGGCCATGATGCCCCCTTCCATGTCAACACGCCACATCAGCTATACATACTACCATGTGGCACAATCCGATTGGTCCATGGAACGGTCTAAAAAGCCAATAGCCAGGTGACATGTGG
Organism: Picea sitchensis; assembly: GCA_010110895.2. Taxonomy (NCBI): domain Eukaryota; kingdom Viridiplantae; phylum Streptophyta; class Pinopsida; order Pinales; family Pinaceae; genus Picea; species Picea sitchensis. The sequence continues at coordinate 30,938 of SNQJ01S0031877.1, read as the reverse complement.
AAGCCTCTAGTGCTTCCACGTCATCATGCTGACGTCAACATGCCATATGTCACTTCCCTTCTCCTACCACATGCATTTTATGAATGATGATGTCATCCATACATATGCTAACGTCAGCAGTATGGATGTTGACTCATCCCCTGTAAACTGGGCTAGGTTGACTAAAATTTGACCGCAGATATATTTCAATCCGTAACTCTATTTGACGAGTCATTTGTGATGTTAGAAAGATTGCGACGTGCTCTTTGTGATCATGCCATTTTCACTGAGTTTCAGGAACTTTGAATTTTTTCCCTTTCTCTATTTGCTAGAGCCATTCTGAGCGTTCTGAGTTGCCTCTATGAGTTCTGAGTTTTTTTTAGCCTTCTCCGGATCCTTTTTGGATCAGCCGAGCATAGGTAAAATGAAACCCTAAACAATAAATGCAACATTCAATCATCCATGATCCAACAACAAACAAATTCATAGTAGTGATCTACTTTCAATCACAGACAACACCATTTCTTGGGAAATGATGCCAATATGCAGGTCACGACTCCTCCTCTATGTGGATCTCTTATACCTCAATTTTTTTCTTTGCTGGTTTGACACTGCAAACAACAAAAAACTCTGCAATAAATTCACGATATAATCCCTTTTGCAAAGAATCAACAATTCTGTAGAAAACCACAAAAGTTGACCAAACAGATTAAAAAAAATTGATTTTAATGACAACTAGCAAATAGTAAATTCCACAAATTGTTCTGCAGTAATTCTCTGACGCCAATACACAGGTCGCCTTCACGTCGATTCTTCCTTTCCACTTTTATGTACTAGCTGCTCCTTTACATGGATGGGGATGCTCATCATGCACACATCCTCACAACAATTCTTCTTTACGCCTACGTCTTAGATCCACATGCAGACAACATCTCCTCCAAGTTCTTGCAACAACAACAATAGACAACAATATACCAAACAAAGAACTCACACGAAATACACAACACAAGATGAACACACAAACAACCTACTCTACTCTCCCCATGTTGTTGGGCTCTCCCATGAGGGATTCACACCCAGACCTGACGCTCTGATACCATATTAAAATGAGAGAGTAGAGTATACTACACAAAAATAGTCAATTATTGAATAATGATATTTACAATACATTTGGAGTCTATTATATAGAGTGCATGGGTTGTTATCACATCTAACTTATTCTAAATATAGAAGGATGGGTTTAGGGAATATCTCAACAACACACCAAACAAGGATCTCTCAAATCCAACTCTCAAACAACCTCCTAAGAATAAGATCACACAACTCACATAGAGATTGACTGTACTTCTCAATACATTAGCAAGCATATTAGATAAGTAGGAATTATATATTCCAACACTCATGCAATGAATTCACATCAATATGTTAATTTGAAGCGTAACAGACTCTTAATCTATTAATCCTTGAGTCCTTATACTTAAAGTACCCACACTTTAGGAAAACCATCTAAAAGGTCGCAGGCTTGAACACCTACATTGGAACTACATGGAAATTATTGCATGGAAATTATAGACATCATGTAACTATTTTTTAACTGAATTGTAATTGTCTACTAAAGTCTACAGAGGTATACATATCCTACCCCCCTCTGGATTTGAACTTGTGACCTGAAGAAACATATTTTTTTAACCATTAGGCCCACTTAGGCTAATAAAAAGAAGTGTATCCTCCAATTTTTAATATAAACAAAATTTTTAATAGAAACTAAAAAGAAGACTTAGAATTCAAAATTTTCCATAATAAAAAAACTAAGATCTTATAGCTAATCCATTAGTGCCCTATGCTCAAAAAAACTATTGCAACTAATAATAATAATCTATTTTTAAGGTCTCGACCAAAGAAGACATCAAATTGGTGTATGTGACCTGCTTGTTTGTGGGACAAAGAGACCCCCTCCGCACAACGATTTGACTGCTATAGTTTCTTAAGTATACTGAGGTATACATACCCTACCCCCCTAATTGATTAGCTTATATACACCTTTACAAATTTCCTAAGAAAAAGTATAGTCTTACAAAACATAAATATAATCAAACATTTTTGGATGCCATCTCACACCTAGGTTGATATTTTTCTTCCTAGTATTGAAGATAGAAGAGAGGGGTCTATAGTCCTATCCTACTCCATTTGATGCTCCACTATGTCCTCTTCCATGGACGTTGATTGGTCATGTCCAAAAGAACTAACTAAAACTATTGGAGTTGCAGCTGTCCCCAACTCCTCATACCTAGGTTTTTTCTCCAGTTCCAAGTACTTTACTTTCTTGTGAAGTTCCTTGATCATGTCTTCCTCCTTCATCAACATTTCTCTGTTGTTTTCTTCCCTAACCTCCAAAATAACATTTTTCTCTTTGTTCTCTTCCAAGTGGGATTTCATCTTGATTAATAGCCTTTTAGGTCACCTTTAAATCCCTTGCCTAATTTCATTCTCAATCATTTTTCCAGGTTTCCCATATTCCTATTGCTAAAGGTATAGTTTCTTGACTATCATTGTTCACACCTTCGTATTGAATCTCAAAGAGTAGAGTGCTCATAGAGTGCACANCCCAATGTAGAACTGGGAGAGTCCCCTATAAATTCCAAATAAGGAACACTCACTACTCCTAGTGTTAAAAACAAAACTTCTTTCTATTATTTCTTTGGATTAAAGTGGAAGTTCTACTTTGATGGTGTAAGCCTAAAAAGTATGAAAAACCACTCACAAATCAGGAAGAGGTAAAAAAATATACTTGTAAATGAGACTTGTTGCCACAAGATGTTCTGTGAATTATGACCGCCACCATCAAACATTCATAATTCTTTTAGAATGGAGAAAAAATGAACATCGCCAGAGTCTGGAAGATTCCCTTGGTGGCATTTATTTCCAAACATAGGAATAAGGCTCCATTAAAACGAGACGAGATAGGAACTCAAGTCTCCCATCCACGGGATATACAAAGATTTCTGGGTACTGCACCAAATCCCAAACATAAACGTGCACACTCTATGCCATCTCATACAATGAGGCTTAATGAAGGTGAGAGCCCTTGAGAATGTTTGAGTAGCTTGGTGGATAGTCCCAAGGACTGAATACGAATGCA
>SNQJ01S0031877.1:6171-27422 GCA_010110895.2 Picea sitchensis | reverse complement strand
AAATTGCCTATTGAATCAAAGAGTAGGGAAAAACCGAAACCGAGAACAAGATAAAGACGATGATGATGCGTACTACAGTGCAACAGAAGAATTTGAAGAAAATGAAGGCAGGCGGAGAGAAATGCATAATGATGCGTACTACAGTGCAACTTAAGTATGAGAGAAAAAAAATAAGAAATTAGATTTTAAATTATAATAAATTTTTCAAATTCTTGTTGTATTAGTTTAGGTTTTCTTAAACTAATTAAGATTATATATTATAAACATATTTAAAATTGTCTTACAAAAAGTATTTTAAAATGAAACCAAATTTTTTTCAATCTTTTTTAAGTTGCATAAAGTACATGTTTTTGTAAATTATAGTTCTTTTTCTGGTTTTCTAAAAAAGTGTATTTACTAGTTTTACTATGTAAAACATGTGAGTTAATTCCTAGTTTTATAATCATGATTTGTCTTTCAGCCTCACAAACTTATTAGTGTAAAAAGACAATCAAACTTAGTTTTCTTTTTTCTTTGGTATTTTCACTTCTCTATATTAATTTAGGTGTTTTATTTTCAATTTTCAATTTAAGTTTCCATCTTATATTTGAATGTCTCGAAACTTTAACCATTTATCAAAGTCTTTTTTCCAAGCTCTTTCAAGATGAACAGTAATTAGAAAGATGGCATAGACATTGATGCAAGGGAATGATGGAAATCTTGGTTTATCAAATTTATCCACTAAGTGTTTGTATAGAATATTATGTTTTTGGGCTTAGCATTTAATGGGAAGATACCAATATACATGAGGAGAATGAATTAAGAATATGGGCTTTAATTTTGAAGTTGTAAAAAATAAATTGTTTTTGATTAAATACTTGAAATTATGTTACAATTTTTTGAAAAATAATTCCATCATAAACCTCTTAACAATAGAGAATTATTATTATTATTAAAGCCTAAGTATTTACAGAAGTGGACCATCTTTAAAGATTGATTATTTTTAAACAAAATTTTAAATTTGTTTGATTTTTTTTTATTTTAGAATGAGGATTTTTTGTTTTATCAATATTTACTGTCAAACCAAACTGATTATAGAGTTCTTAAAGGACAAGTTGAAATTAATTTTCAAGGTGTACATGATGCTTGGCCAATAAGACAATGTGGTCATTATAAAAACGTAGAATAATGGTGTAATAGTGAAGGTTTTTTCCTTTTCATCTAGTCATATTTTTTGTTATGATGATTTTCAATAACCATCTTAAAAGTAAGGATGTGATACTTCAGTGAACAAGTTTAAGTGGTTGAATTCTTTGAACTTCAAGCTAAGTTTCAAATCAATTCACCAAATTAAATTGCCTTTATTGTTTGCCTTACTTAAGTTGATGATTGTGTTAAATCAAACATTGTAGTCAATACATTGTAATTTTATTGAGTCAAGCATTGTAATCAATGCTAACAAATTTGCACCTATATTATGAATTTTAGTGAAAATGTTTAATTGTCTTAAGCTTGAAAACCTACATTGAAAATGCATGATAATTATGCTCTATAATATAATTATTCTTTAATTAAATTTTAATATTCAATTTTTTTTTAATTAAATTATACTTTTTAGTTAACAAGTTATCAATAGATGAACTAATGGATACCTAGACAACAATCATGATTAGATAGAATTTTAGTGAAAATGTTTAATTGTCTTAAGCTTGAAAACCTACATTGAAAATGCATGATAATTATGCTCTATAATATAATTATTCTTTAATTAAATTTTAATATTCAATTTTTTTTTAATTAAATTATACTTTTTAGTTAACAAGTTATCAATAGATGAACTAATGGATATCTAGACAACAATCATGATTAGATAGAATTTTAGTGAAAATGTTTAATTGTCTTAAGCTTGAAAACCTACATTGAAAATACATTTCCGATAGAAATTACTCGATTTATATTAGAGATATAAATCATTTACAATCACTGTATTCAGTCTAGCTCAAACAGCCATTACAATTCGTCCCGGAGACCCAGCCGGGTTTGACCTCAAGACCTCCTCCCAACACTTGGAGAAAGGTGCTTGTCTTACCAATCGCCCTGTCTCACGGGAATTAAAATACGAAATGGAATGGTTGATGTTGCTTTTGGTTCAAACTGCAATAAAAATATAAAAATATAATTGTGTTAACACTTTTTAAATAAATTATGTTTATTTTTTTTTGGTAATCCTGATATTTTTTTTACTTGGTGAAGAGTTGTTTTACCTTAGATTAACTCTTAATATATCTAGATTTGAAGTGTTCCAGGAGATTTCCAACGATTGACTTTCACTTAATGAATACCTTAATAACTCACCTTGGAGACAAATAAATTATATACTTGTATGATGGTTATTGCATCAAAAGAAACTTCTATACTTTAATATAAAAGATATATTACCACATGGGTGATATATTTCTACTTAAAAATAATTAAAAATAAAAAAATGTTAATAATAATAAAAATAATAAAATAATATCTAATTAAATTTAAAATTATTAAACAATTTTTTTTTATGTATGCATTTTTTTTTATCAATGAATTGAGTAATAAATAACGAGAAACAATGTAAGTTAAAACCTTTTGTTATAAAATATTGTTTAAAAAATAAATAAACAAAAAATCACATCGGTGTGCCATAAACCTACACAAGCACCAAGCACTAGTGCATATGTATACCGTCCAACACATCACTATAGGAAAATTTATTTTGTTTTAAAATATCAATTTTTTAAATAAAAAAATATTATTGATGTGCCATATACCTATCAAAACATTGCTGCATTGGGATATCCACTAGCACACCACGTTACTTTATAAAATAGAAAATTCATTTGTCACATTTACGCAATGCTTCACATCCATTCAAGTATCAATGTTTAGTATTCCTTATGAACACCCCCATTGTCCAATGCTATTAGATTGCCCAATTTTTTGATTCCTTCATTTCTATGGTTAATTAATGTTCATTTTAAAATTTTCCAAACAATACCAAAAAATTTCATTTATTCTGTGTACGAAAACCATGTCTCCTCATTAGAAAATAGACTAAGTAAGTGAATTGTTATCTTTTAATTTACATGGATTTAAATTTTAATATTTATTTTTATTTGATTTATTTTTAAATTATTTTTTATATTTTTTTTTCAAAAGGTTTAGATATTCATTTTTCAGCCATGTCCAGTTTTTTAACAAGCCGCTCCATGAGTAGTGCCTTGTTACATTGTTAATGAGCCAAAGGATTCATAATAATGTTTGTGAAAATTTCTCATGCTCTCAAGTGTAATTTTAGATGGGCCACCTCCAGGGAGAGCGCGGACCCAGGCGAGGGACCGGGCAAGAGTGGGCGAGGGTGTGAGATACCAGGGCGAGCAGACTCTGCGGAGAAGCACGGTGGGTGCAAGGCGAGCGAGGGTCCGACGGTGGTGGCGGAGGGGCATTTCCTAGAGGGCATGCAGTGTGGCGGTGGTTGCCTCCTGTTCGGGGCCGAACTTCTCTCTGCATTTACCAAAAGTTTTTTCGACCACAGTCGTTACTCCAAATGCGCGTCGGATTAATATTTGGAGCGTTGTGGAGGCTTCTGAGGTTTTTTGTAATGGGGGTTTTGTCCTCTCTTTGGTTTTTCTGGACTCTCTTGACCTCTTCTGCCTTGGCTAGAAGAGGTTTTGGACCAGAGCTTTAAGGTCCACACCGAGGGCATGCAGTGTATTGTTTAACACTTTGAGGTCCTTTGGGGGCGTGTGGTGTTGGATAAACACTTTGAAGTCCTTTGGGGGCATGCGACATCTGGTTCAGTTTCTTTTCTGTTGTTTGTTAGGGTTTTTACCCCTGTTTTGTTTCCCATTTTACAACCTACGTGCTGGTACTGGTGACTTTCTGGTTTCTTTTGGGGATGTAGTAGTATTTTTTTAGCATGGTCTATGGATTAGTTCTGCTATGATCATTTGTTATGGTCTTGAAGATGTAAAAAAAAAAAAAAATTCAATAATATAATTTGAGCAAATTTTCTATTGGAAAAAAGTGCAATTTTAGATGCACTGTCACACTATTTCGGTGCTCCTATAAAAGTATCAATGCAGTGCTCTTAATTCCACATGATTTAGATGGTGGTCCTATACATATTAAGGGCATCAGAAATATTTATAGTTAAATTGATCAAATTTTATGGATGTATGAATGTGTCATGATAGTGCTTGAATTTTTTTAAAAGAACACCATTTTATAGTGTGTTATGTTAAATTTAGTAGTACTATCCATTATGGTGAACTTAAAATATCTAATGCACCAATTACATTGTGTGTAGTTAAAATAGGCACACCGCACCATTATACAACTTTTTTATGAAAAATGTTTAATTCCAATATTGAAAGAATATTACAAGCAATAATTTAATAGATATTGTTTATTTTAGAGATAGATTTAATGATGATATTTTCATATGAGTCAGGAACAACCATCACAACTACAATTCAACCCATATAAATTTGATCATGGATGGGAAGCCAAAGAGAGGGAGAGGGATTCAATTCCTTGTCTAATTATAGCTTAGACTTGCCAAATTTTGTTGGATTTTGGCCTCCTCAAGTTTTATGAGGCTAACTCCCTTAGGGTGAACATTGATTTGTTGACAAAGTTGATTCTTAACTCGAATCATGGAAAGAAAGACTTCAAACTTGGTTCTAGTATGTGGTACCAACCCACAAAGTAGGATATTTATTTCATCATTGGGCTATCTAGGAGGGTGGAGGATTTTTCCAATTTCTCTAATATATCGCCTAGTGTTGTAGGAGAGAGTAAGCTAGAATATGTACAAAGATATGTTATTATAGACATTATTAACTCCAATGAGTTCTAGGTTACTAGGGGCTAGTTGACATTACATACTTTTCAATCATAGGAGATTAGGTGCTCGAGCATTCTCATCACCATGCTAGCACATCATACCAATGATGGGAAACATAATAGTTTCTTTATGTTGAACTATGTAGATAGTCTATTTCAAAGGCCTAGGATGATCAAGTGGTCTACCATATTTTCAAGACAGTTTTGAATTCCTTTGGATCATTGACATAACATGTTGGAGGGGAGACATATCTTCCCAATTTCTTCAAATTTGTTTAATTTATTTTTTGAATGATTTCCAATGACTTGACCAACATTTGACTGTCATCCTCCTAGGTTAATCACTGATGTGTGTATGGGTAAAACCATGAATGTTGGTAACACTTTTGTGAGAATCGAGTTGCAAAAATTGTTAACAAAATGTTTTTGGTTGAACTCTTTAATGTTTTCGACCAAAAACACTTTGGCTGAAAGTTTTTTTTGGTCGAATTTTAAATCTAAGGATGCCCTACAAAGTCATGCCACCAAATATGTGTGCCACAATTTTTTGTCTGACAACCAATTTTCGGCTGAAAGAATTTGTTTTTGGCTTAAATATATTTTCGGTCGAAAGTTTGTTTATATATATCGGCCACATTTTCCATTACACAGTTTTTCTCTCTTGTCGTTTTCTAAAAAAATTGTTGTTTTGGGTTGTTGGGCACAGGCCCATTTTGGGGAAAAGGCACGACGTGGAGGAAATACAGTTGGAAGGGAGGCATGCGAGGCATACATGCAAGAGGATGGGAAAGAAAGAAAGATGGCAGGAAAAGAAGTGGACGAAAGGAAAAGGCACATGCAGAGGAGGAAAGTGTGCAAGGCCAACATGCAAGAAGACCTAACTAGGTTAGGGTTTTCGTAAGATATTGTAATGGTTGATGAGCCAAAAACACATATAAATAGATACCTATGAGGTCTAGGTGGGGGGGTTCTAATTATTAAGTGTTACTCGCATGAGAAGGAGTAATTGGTCTATAACACGACTGTAATCCGATCGAATCTTGTAAGTTGTTGAGTTGTAGAGGGTCAAAAGGGTAGATATTAAGGATTAGATCACAGGCTAGGGAGCCTAGTGTGATCTAGTCTACCTTATAATATATCTCGACCCAAATGAGGACTAGTTGTAAAGCGCATGGCGCTGTAGTTTTCAAACTGCCATAATAAAATATCTTGAGAGTGAGATCTTTGTGGACGTAGCCCGGGAGGGGGTGAACCACGGTAACACCTGTGTTATGTGATTGAATGTTTGTGTCCCTTTTACTGTCAATAAGTAGATGTCAGAACGATGTATGAATGAATTAACGGAATAATTACGCTACATGCACGAATGAGAATGACGATATATTGCTCTAATAATTAGATAGAATTCATAATGCACAATTCACAGATCCCCATTCAGTCCTGGATTGCAAGAATTTGAGCATTGCAGTCACCCATTAAGACTTTCTTAGGTGAGACTGCATAGTGCACTCTGTGCGTTGCAATTCCTTCTGGTTTACCAGGAGGGTTGATAGTTTTAGAGGCTTTGTTGGATCCCCAGTCGACCTGAACCTAGGTCAAATCATGTTAAAGGCATAACTAAGGTAACAAACCAACAAATGGTTATGTTTCCAGTTGGAACAATATAGGATTGAGTGTATGAGATCTGTTGAAGATCTGTTAAAAGAATGTTTGATCTGTTGAAAAACTGTTAACAACATGTCATATCTGGGACCAAAGTGTCAAAAAGAATGAAAATATAGAAGGGAATGTTTATACCCTGGAGACACATGATGGAGGAAATAGAGATATGGTTGAAAAAAAATGAACTAGAGTTTGCGTAGCAAGACAACAGAAACCCCGAAGTAACACCGCACAAATATCTTGAGAAATATGTGTTTACTGATCTGCATGTAGTATTTTTCTGTGATTTTCCACACTTATTGCAGTAGTGGATATTGATATTGAAATAAAACCATGCAACAAATCGGATCCAACTATTATAGTGGAACCCAATTCAGATCGCACAATTACAATAGGTGAATAACAAATTCACCCGTGCAGTAGATTTTTGGCTCAACGGTATTGTAGCAGGATTTATAACAGAATTTACAGTAGATACCGTGAAGTCATGCAACGCAGTAGATCAAGAGTTTCTATGTGGCCCTCGAGGAAGGTATATTAGATCGATGTATACGTCTATTGAGATCTTGTTGTATAACAAAGGTGTAATGACAATGGATTCAAACAACTAAACTTCCCTACGTGCATGAGGGAAGGGGGGAAGCACTGATAAGAAAAGGAGAAATGGAAGGAGATAAAGGAAATAAGGAGGAGGCCCTGGACCCGATCATGATGTATGATGACTAGATCAAGCAGATCGTGGTGACATCCAGAAGGATGCATAGTGGATTACCCTACCAATACAAGATGAACACAAAGAAGAGAGTCATAGCCGCGAGGGAAGGCTTGGCAAGTGATGAACAGGAGGTAGAGGAACTCTGCGCTATGGAGCAGATTGAGGAAATCCCACGCACAAAATATGAGAGGAAGACGAGAGGTCCAAGAGAGGGAATCAAAGGCAGCAATCCTATCCATATTAATGTCAATGTGGAACCCATAAACCCATGTGCGACTAACACACCAAGAGGAACACCACCCTTTACACAATCGAATTTCAGGAGAAGGAAGACAATAGGAAGTACATCCACATAAGGAACAACAATTGGGGGAGCCAGTTCAGGAAGCATTGGTCAAGTATATACACCACGCGGAGGTAGTAGTTCAACATTTAGGATGGCAGGACATGATCCCACCATTCAGTTACCAGAATTTCGAGGAGAGGCAGCAGAAGACCCTGAGAAACACTTGTTTACTTGTGCAAAGATCTGGGAAGAAAAATAAATCATTGATGAAGACAATAAACTTGCACAACTAGCTATCACACTAAGAGATCACGCACTAGACTGGTACATGAGCTTAGACGTAAATAATGCACCAAGGATGAAAAGGACACCGATAGACGTCAAGAAATTATTGATTAATGAGTTCCAAAAGCCGAGCTTAGAGGATCAATACATGAACGAGATGATAGAAATACGACAGAAACCAAGAGAACCTGTTTGGGAAATTGACCAACGATTTAAACGTTTGAAAGGGAAATTGAGGTATGCGATGACTGACATACAGCATAGGCATATGTTTGCGAATTATTTGTTAGACCACCTGAAATACCCACTTAGACAACAAAATTCCAATATCAAGGAGAAGTGTTGCAGGCATCCTTGCAAATGGAGGAGAATCAGTACCACAAGACAGATCCAGCTATAAAGGAGTTGAAGGAGGATCTGAAGAATCTTACCTTTCAACTCAATCAGAATAAGGGCAAGGACAAGCACGAAGTTGTTTGGTGTACCACATGTAGAACAAAAGGGAACCATAAGAATGAATGTCCAACATTCACGTAGTATATGGAAACATGGATGCGAAATCCATTGTCGGTAGGAAGACCCTGGTGTGAAATTTGCAAGATGCACGGGCATGATCCATATCATTGTCCTATAATGGAGAAATACTGGACAATACCAAAGAATGTATACTGCACTTTTTTCAAGTCAGTAGAGAACGATGACAAAGACTGCAGAACCATGGATATGATGAGGGAAAGGACGTTAGAAACATATAGGGTGTAAGCCGAAATGATGACAGGGAAAGATGCACCTTAATTTAATAGGCACCACCACAGTATAATATTGTGTCGCAACACTATAACAATGCACAGCCGCAATATAACCCTGCACAATATAATCAGGTACTCTAATACAATACACTACATGGAGATCGCATTGGGTACAGAGGAGGAGGACGAGGCAAAGGAGGATTTGGACGCAGAAGAGGTCCAGTATTTTTCCATATCTTCCAACAACCAGGGAACTATGCAAGAGAATGTCCACTACCACCTGCAACATGCATGTATTTTCGCACAATAGATCATGATATAAAGGATTGCATAACACTGTTGGAGAAGATACAGGAAAAATGGAATCGGAACAATCAAAACATACAATAGATCTCTACAGAAGCTAGAGAATATGGCAGGAACATCAACATAGTGACATGCGAAGGTGCTAAAACATGAGATGATGCGGCTAAACAAGAACCAATACAACACCAATGGATTATGAAGAATACTGAGCCACCCAATCGATTTGATACAAGAAAGGAGAAGGGGACATTTAAGGAGGCCAGGCAAGAATTTATCAAGCAGAATGTTGCGTCTACATATACCGTGCCACATACCCAAGATGTCCCAACATATGAAATGTCGTCACCATTGGACCATACCAGTGAAGTCCACCCGGGAAACCAAGTAAGTTGTATTAAAACTTTCCTGCAATCCCGTATTCAATTATTTAAGGATCCATCATCTGTTATAATATTACAAAATCTGTTAGATATTTGTACCACAAACTCTGAGGAAAATTTAGAACAGAGGATAGTCAATCACCTCCATGCCAAAAGGATAACCAACAGATATTTTAGATTGAATGCCAACATCGAAGATTTTAACATGGGCGATGTGATATTAGATCTGGGATCTGAAGTGAATGTATTACCCAAAAATACATCGCAATGCATGGGAGAACCTACCTTAGGCTACTCACCAGTCCAACTGAAGTTAGCAAACCAACATAGAGTTCTGCCAATAGGAAGGCTGAAAGGAGTGGCAGTAGATCTGGATGGAGTGCACACTAAGGCAGACTTCTAAGTGATCGAAATCGTGGACGACACAACATCATATCCAACATTACTAGGATTGGATTGGGAATTTGACAATCAGGCAATAATCAACCTGAAGACCAGGAAGATGACATTTGAGTCAAGATAATACAGGGTTATCGTGCCCCTAGATCCATCTGAAGCCAAAAGATTTGCAGAACCAACATGTCTAGATCTGGAAGAAATTAACCAGTTATACTGGACCACCGCGCTCATCGATGCTTACATTAATCCAACTGTCGATGGTGTACTTAGCTGGATAAGTATCATGTCATGTGCTTCTGACTCAGACACAGGTCTGGAGAATTGGAAATAGCGCCTACATGAGGTCTTAACCAGAATATGCACATGAATAGACCACACAGTAAGGTGGGTTGGGAGAAAAATCAGAGAACCTCCAAGTTTCCATGGAATCAACGACTTGGAATAATTCCTAATGAGATATGAGAAGGAAGTATCAGACAACCAAATATTGTTAGCTCTCGACATCACACTTAAGACTACACCTGCAAGATAGTGGGGCACACACAAAGAAACAATCAAGGACTGGTACCAATGTAAGCGGTTAGTGCGCATTAGGTTTGGCACGAAACAAATAAACAACTAGCAACATAAATATGATGGACAGGGGACACTAGCAGAACACTTGGAGAAGTGCAAAGTGTTGTGGAAAATGACACCCCCAGAGGAAGGGACCCATCATTTTATACACACATTAGAGGGCATCCCAACAAACTGTTATACAGACCAGGAACTGCATAGAGGAACTACGAGCTGGACAGTACTGCAACAGAACTTTACAGTCACTTTCTCATTTGAGCATGAGAACCCCAATATAGATGCATCACTCAAACAAATAAGAGGTGTGATATTAATTAAGGACCCAGAATTTGAACTCATAACAGAAGAACAACAACAGAATAGACAAACAATAAAATAAATGTTGTCATGCTACCATGTGCAGGAAAAAGTACCAGATGAAGATGATTTGCATGAAATTCAAATTGAGGAAGTTGAAAGCGAATGAGAAATGGAAGGTCCATCTATAGAATCAAAAGTAATTGTTGTGCTGATCAAGGTGAATAAAGTCAACATTGGGACAGTTGAGAATCCCAAAATGGCCAGCACTGGAGACTACTGGGACGAGCAAATAGTGGACAGGATAACATAATTATTGAGCGAGTACAGTGACTTGTTCCCAACGACCTTCACAGAAATGAAAGGTATTGCAGGATAACTTGGAGAGATGAAGATCCCTCTCAAACCGGAGATAAGACCTATCAGAAAAAGGCCTTATAGATTGAACCCCATATACAAGAAGAAATTAAGAGCAGAAAATGATAGAATGATGGAAGCAGGAATCATAGAACCAGTAGAAGAATCAGAATGGATAAGCCCCATGGTAGTTCAGGAAAAAAATCAAGGAGGCATAAGAATCTATGTAGATCTAAGAAATCTCAATGATTCTTTCCTACATGACCCTACCACCAAATCAAGATAGCACCAGAAAATCGGTACAAGACTACCTTTGCGACAGAATGGGAATCCTACCAATACACAGTCACGCCTTTTGGACTGAAGAATGTGTTGCAGCCACCTTTTAGAAGCGTTGAAATGTAATTCTTGAAATCAAAAGTTTACCCTGACACGCGAAGTGGTGATAGCCGCTATAGTCCTAAGTCACCGTTGCCTAACCTTTAAGCGAGTCTATCACTTTTATTACCTCGCGCTATCGCACTTCGGGAGTTACAAGTTGTAAGGTTTCCAAACTCTAATGTGCGAAGTCGCGAAACAGTTTTAAAATTTTACCCAGGTTAGTGTCAGGGGTAAGTCATTTTAAACCCTAGTTAAGCACCGTTGGGGTTTTGCAACTCGGCGATCGCTCTCCCAAAAAACTATACCTTCGTAGCCCCGAGTCACGAAGTCACGATTTCTATTAATTAGGCATGGGTTAATTAAGAACTTAAGCCAGATCACGATTTTTTAACTAAATCACGCCATCGTGATTTCGGGTATGTTGGATTCCAAGACTAGGAACAAAATTACTCGAGATGGCGAAAGATGAAAAGAGGTTTCGAGAGTTGAAGGTACAAAGTTAAATGAATTAACTAAATTAATTAATTCCTTAAAGGGCCTTTAACGTACACATTCTACAGATAAGTTTTTTGAATGTTTCTGCATTTCTTTATTATCACAAATCTTTTAAACATTTATGGTATTGATTTGAATCTTGATGAGTTATTGGAAAATAAGATCTCATCTCACACCTAAATCTTTCCATTAAACAATTTGACTATTCTGTCAGCAAGGACTCACACAAGTTTAAATGATTAAGGTAAGGGGTTTGTTTCATTATTTCAATTTCATTTCTATTTTGCGCACAGAGTTTTTTTTTATCAGAATAACTTATGTCTGTATTTGCAATTCTTACTACATGTGATATGCATACAAAATTCTCATTCATGGCTCCACGAAAGGCGTTCAAGGCGGCTGCCAAAAGTTCAGGTCAGGGCTCTGATGTTGTTTCTGATACTTCACCCCGAAGTATTAATACTGTCAAAACCTGGACATACATCTCTGACATCCTTCAGTCTGAATCGGTAAATTGTTCAGATGATTCTAGTGATAATGAGAAAGATGATTTGGCCACCAGATACAAAATCGTCATGCAGGCAAAAATGCACAAAATAGCAGCAAGGCCACGGCTCCTTCCCTATTATGATATGATCAGATGGGCACTAGACCATGTGGATATCCCAACCAGGACTATTATCAGCGAACAAAAGGTGACGGTTGGGACTTTTAGACTGGAGCATCTGCAGGCAATGTATCAGTTGTCACCCACACCAAACTTCGCACACAATGGTGAATTTCTGGAAGGTTTCAAGAAGAAGGAATACGAGCAATATAGCAAAAAGTTGTCTGACCTGATCAGGGATTGGGTTTCGCACCCCGCAAAATTTAGGGCAGATTCTAATGGAATTTATTTAGTCTCCTCCTTAGAGCCACCATTCAGGTACATAGCAATGATGGCCCGTAGGTTGTATGAGAGGGAGGACACCACACACTTTTTCCTCCCATGGGTGCCTCTGATTCATACAGTCCCTGAAGGGATTTCTTTTGATTGGGCCAAACTGTTGTCGGACAATTTAACCAGTCGAATTACTGAATATTGAGTGCAGAAGGAAAGTGGGAAAGCAACTTCATTTTTTATGTCTTCCTACATCATGGACACCATTTGTTTCATGACGCCTTTCCCTTTAATGAGCTGGAGTTGGACTCCATCTAGTACTGAGCCTATCCATGTCTATCACTCAAAACTTTGGGAGGATAAGGCCATAGAATTCATATACGAGATTTTCAATTGGGTAATGGTATCGATGCATGTCTCCATCTTCGGTAACCCACCACCCAGGATTTTAGATAGCATCGCTGCAAACTTGAATAGTGTGTTTGACTGGTATGTAGAAGCAGAATTTTCATACATCAGGGGTTTCGACGCCTCTGTGCCCCCATATGCTCTACCACTATTCATGCCGGATAAGCTAGTATGCCGTGAAATCGCCAGGCAAACCGTGCTTGGTGGCATTAGCAAAGAGCTTAAAGGTTTTTCGAAGAAGGTATGGTCGCCTTTTCCTATTCATTTTAATACGTATTCTTTATTATATTTTGGACACGCTAAATTCGAGGCTACAGCCTTGGAGGAAATTAAATTTTTTAATATCAAGTTCAGGAGACATGACCCACATAAGGTCATGAGTAATCACATGGTGAGTTGTGGCCTGAAAAGATACGAGCATGAGCACTTGCCTCATGACAACATCTTCTGAGGTGCGAGATCCTATGCCGAGGTTCTGACCTGGATTCAAGCCATGTCACCTGGGGATAGGGCTAATCTTTTCAAGTTTCAAGAACACCGACGTAGCTACCTTCCCCCAGTTTTATAGGGTAAGAGCCCACATACTGCAGATGCACAGCCAACGAGAGACAAAGGTGCAAAGGACTCAAGTCCTAGAGGGGAGAAGGACCAAGGGAAAACCAGGGAGGCTGGAACCTCAGAGCTAGAAGCCGAAGGCCCCCAGAAGTAGGAAGGAAACCCTGAAAATGGCGCGCCAGGAAAGCAGGCCCAAGGCCAAGCGGAGATACCTTCGCAGGGATCGGGCGGCCCACTTTCGCTCGAGCCGGTTACATAAGTCACCCCGAAATAAACATCCAAGCAAATTGGCAGTCTGATTGCTATTGTCACACCCTTGCAATTCACAAAGGGGAATCCTGATGAGGGATGGATTTTCAATGAAGAACTGACGTGTATTTCTATAGAGGAGTTGCCTCCCAATGAATTTTTCTTTGACAAGAAAAGAAAGGTCATGGTAAGGCAAGGATTTTATCAAAAAGAAGGCGCAGTAGCTACAAAATTTAAAATCATGATAGATGGGAGGGCCATGAAAGAGGAAAAATTTACAGAGGAGATAGACGGGATGGTAGGGGCTTATGCTACAGCCAATCAATACTCTTTTGGGACTTTGATGGCCCAGTTGAAATGAAAGAACCTCTTGATCGGTAAATTGGAAGCTAAGGTAGCTACTGCCGAAGTGAATGTCAGGGACGAGGTGAGAAGGAGCCTTGAGGAAGCCCGAAAAACCGACCTGCATAAAATATAGAAGCTCAGGTTTGACCTTGAGCAGGTGTGTCAGTTAGCACAAACTAGTCAAACACAGGTAAGCTAACAGGGGCAATAGATTATAGAGTTTCAGTCAAAATTGGAGGTGGCCGAGAAGCAGGTTGTAGACATAGAAATGTTCAGATCGCAAGTCGCCGAAATCCCACATAAGGTACTTACAGCTCAAAAAAACTTACTGGCAAAGGTGAGAACCATTCAAAACCATTTCTGGATGATAGAGAAGATATTGCAAAACATTTCTTCAAGAGAAAGAGAAGCTGGGGAAGCACGGGTCGCCTTCCAGGACGGTGTTATAGCTACAGTGAAGCTAGAGATGGTCAACACCTCAAAATTATCCATCGCGGGAGAAAACCAGAGGTGATATCCTACTGAATATCTGGGAGCAGAACATATCAGAAAGCAGGGGGAGAGCTAATGAAGTAAAGAATTTTTGTCAGGAAATGTTCTCTTTAATAAGTAAAGGTTTGCTAGATCTTGATAAGGAGAGCAGTGCTGGGACATTGGGAAAAATCAATATAGATAAACATATGTTGGACATCAAAGAAAGCATGGAGGAGAAGCAAGTGGAGATATCCCAGATCAGCCAGGTTGATGTGACCCAAATGGACAAATGGCTAGTACAGCCAAATTTACAATTATGCTCCATCATTGCAAAGGACCGACAAGTGGGAGAGAGTTTACCACAGTTGGCAAAGAATTGTTATACTCTTGAAGCAAGTGACCAAGCAGAGCCTTCCAGGTTGATAGCCCAGTTGGTGGAGAGGTGCATCACTTGTACCAAGTAGGCGAAAGGGCAGGCTTCTGGTGTCAAATAATGACAGATGTCTACCTATTCTATTTTTAGAACCCGAAGAGTAAGGTAATGAAGGTGCTCTACCCGCAGGAAGGAGGACAAAGACAAAGAAGTGAAACACATAAATTTCCCATTTTCTAACCGAAAACTTCTAGAACGATCGAGATTCTAGCATTTAGGAGTTTGTATAAATATGCATTTTGAAATGAGAATAGGGGTTGGACCTTTCTTGGCCGATTGTAATAGAGACTTTCTCCCTTTTGAAAATTAATACAAAGCAATCCGAAGATTCTTGATTCTGTGAAGACTGAGTTATGATTTTTGTTTTCTCTGTTATCTTATATTAAGTTTCATTTCACATATATATTTCTGATGAATGCTTAGCTACAATTTAGTGCAACTTCTACTGTGGTGACTAACTTTTAGTCGTCTAATCGCTTGCAGTTTTTCCTCTGTATCGACTATCAGTAGGTACAAGACCTATGAACTTTTTAGATCTCTATATTTTATGTTTCGTCAGATTACTTCTTTCCTTTTTCTTCTTCTGTTTACAGGGTGAGATTATCCCTCGATAGGAGCCTCGCATTGTCGACTGCTTAATGTTTTCTCACATTTCATACATGATTATTTAAAAATTTAATTGAGTTATGAGAGAAGCCCTTTGTTTTGTGTTCTATCTTAATATCATTTTTCGAAAGTTCTCTTTTATATGGTTAAAGAAAAAGTTGAAGTGGCATTTTAAACCTCGAACTTTCTTTTCATTTTTTGTTTCTCTATGACTGTGCCCTTTGCAAGACAGCCCAACATCGAACCCGTCCTATCGGATCAAACTAGCATCGCTTTGAACCTATTAAACACCATACTTAAAACCGCCATCACCTGGGTCTAACTCGAACGTTCATGGGCCGCAATTGAACGGGATATAAGCATCCAAGAACGTTTGGAAGAAAGACAGAGACAACTTAGAAATCAACCTTAGCTTCCCTTTTTCGGAAGGTTGATTTTTCCCCTTTTTATATTTTTACTCAGTTTCGAATGCCTAGACCCTGTACTTTTTAGCCTTAAGTACAGACTCTGGAACAACAAAATGCACCAACAATTTTTTCCAAAGTAGTCACTGTTGCCTTCAAAGAATTCATCCATCAGTTTCTAGAGGTATATTTGGATGACTGGACAATGTACAGCCTGTTGAAATATTATGTAGAGGTGTTGAGGCTAATGTTAGAAAGATGCAAGCAATGCCAAATATCCTTGAACATTAAGAAATGTATTTTTGGGACACCCTTAGGAATTCTATTGGGTCACATAGTATGCAGACAAAGTTTGATCATGGATCCTACAAAGATTACAGTAATTGTGAATATACCACCACCAAAATCAGTGCGCCAGCTATGAGCCACATTGGGACATACAGGATATTACAAAACAATATAAAGGGGTATGCGCAGATCACTGCATCGATGGAGAAATTGCTAAAAAAGGATACTAAATTCCAGTGGAATGAGAACTGTCAGCAAGGGTTGGACACCCTGAAGGAGAAGATCGTCACATCACCCATATTATCCTTTCCATATTGGGAGAAGACATTCCATGTGCATGTAGATGCATCATCCATATCCCTGGGAGCTATTCTAGCACAACCAAGAGCAGGGGATTTGGACCATCCCATAGCATTTGCTTGCAGAAAACTATCAGACTCTGAGAAGAATTATAACACTACAGAGAGAGAAGGTCTGGAAATGGTGTATGCACCTCAAAAATTCAGGCATTACCTACTTGGAAATTTTTTTAATATGTTTATAGATCATTCATTCGTTAAGTACCTACTTAACAAGCCATTGTTGGGGGGGAGAATCTGTCGATGGTTACTGTTGTTTCAAGAATTTGACTTTGAAGTCATAGTTAAACCAGGGAAGCTAAATGCAGGACCCGATCACTTGTCAAGGGTCACCAATGGCGAGGAGCCTACAAACTTATAGGATACCTTCCCTGACGCGCAGTTATTTTTAGTCCAGGTCACATATGATTATTTTATTGAAATTATTGAGTATTTAAGAATAAGGACTGCGCCACAGGAACTTAACACCACACAGAGGAAGATTCTAGTTTTCCAAGAAGTTGACTACTAGTTGATCACAGGGCACTCATATAAAATGGGGGCAGACAACATCTTCAGAAGGTGTGCGCTAGAACACGAAAGGCCTAGGATATTGGCAGAATCCCACAAAGGAATAGTGGGAGGACACTATGCAGGAAAAGCTACCACACAAAAGGTACTATGCACAGGATTATGGTGGCCAACTATTCATCGAGATGCAAAGGAATACTTCCAACAATGCGACATTTGTTAGAGGGTTGGAAAACCAAACAGACGAGATGAGATTCCCTTACACCCACAAGTAATGCTACAAGTGTTTGAAAAATGGGCTATCGATTTTGTTGGGCCAATTCACCCACCCGCAAGAAGGTCAAGCGTGTGAAGCGACACACTACATCATCATTGCAACAAAACACCTCTCAATATGGGCATAGGAAGCACCATTTAAATATTGCAGCGTAGAGACAACAACACACTTCCTGTTTGAACATGTGCTCACCAGATTTGGATGCCCAAGGATTCTGATGAGTGACCAATGCACTCGCTTTATCAACAACACTATCAGAGCTCTGACTGAAGAATTCAATTTTTACCATCAGAAAAGTACTTCATACCACCCTCGAGAAAATGGAATAGTGGAATCCTTCAACAAGATTCTAGAGAATTCCCTAACCAAGATTTTCAATGTCAATAGGGACGACTGTGATTCAAATATACCAGCAGTACTATGGGCATATAGAACTACCTGTAAGAATTTGATAGGGAAGACACCATTTAAATTGGTTTATATACAAGAAGAATTGGTGCCATTAGAATTCTTGGTACCAAGTCTACGTGTTGTAGCAATTACAAACATGACAGAGAGAGGCATAGTACAAGAAATGTTAAGTCACCTGATGAGCATGGAAGAAGATAGAATTCTAGCAGGTTTTCACCAAGAAGTACAAAAAGCAAGGGACAAAGCTTTCCATGACCAACATATCAAGAGAAAAAATTTCAAGGAAGGAGACCTAGTCCTATTGTATGACAACAAATTTTTCAACATCCAGGAAAGTTCAGAATGCATTGGTTGGGACCATATGAGGTCAAGAATGTCACAGACGGAGGAGATGTAAAGTTGAAGGATTTGGAAGGAACATAATTGAAGGGCATGATCAATGGGATTCAACTGAATTTGTACAAGGATAGTCGACCACCTGCAACTTGAAAGTTACCGCATAGTAAGAACTGATGTAAGAAAAAATAAAAATGCACAGTTCAACAAGTCAGCGCGACGAAAGAGAAGATAGTCTGTGTGCACAGGTCACCGAGTCAACGTGACAAAATAAGAATATTGTGCTAGAATAAAAGGGTATCGAAGCCAAGGACTTTGTGCGCTAAAAAATCCCAGCGCGCCAAGAAAAGGACCGACAGTCGAAAAATGCGGCAATTTGAAAAGTGACGGCTATGGAATTCAAGTGCCAACTAGCGGCCGTTGTTGAAATTATGAAAAATACACAGAGGTCTGTATGAAGACGTAAAGAACTGTGTGAAAAAAAGGGCCAATTCTGAAAACACAATGCACAGGACAACAATTAACAAATACAAAGTTATCACGTCCAAGACACACATCAAAAAGTGAAAAAGGGACAACTATCAGTGCAGAACAGTTGTCACTTCATTGTCCCACTATAAAGTAGGAAAAAGGGGAGAAAGAAACTCACTGTGTCAATTTCTAAGGAGAAGAACACAAAGCTGAGATAAAGAGTGATAGAGTGAGACTTCGAGCTAGCATCCATCGAGTTCGAATATTTACGGCCCAAATCTTGGCACAATGTCACCACCACGATTTGGAGATTCGGGCAGGGCCAACGGGAACATGAGAAGTACTGCTCAGGCGACAGATGCAAGGGAGAAAGAGGTACCCATAGTGGTGGAGGTGGATGAAATCCACACACCCGATTATGAAACAAACCCCGCGACAATAGAGGAAGAGAAAAACCTAGTGCAGGAGGTCGAGCAGTTGGAGGAGGATACCGAGAGAACTGAATCCTGCACATTGAGGGGACCAGGGCCACGACAGGCTGACCAGGCCACAATTTCAGCGCCACAGAGCCATGAACCAAAAGAAAGACAAGAAGCAGTACACAAAGATGTACCAGATGTGGGGGCCTCATCCTCACAATATAAACAGAAGGGTCATGCTAAAAGTAGCATGCACAGGAGGCCACAACCACAAGTAGAAGGGACCCTAGTTCTGTTGAAGATGCCAAACGAGGTGCGCGTAGATGATGAAATGGTTGGTGGAGTGACTGCTATCAAGTATTTTTACCATGAAGTGGTGTATGTCGCCAAATTTCCAGACCTGGCACCCCAAAATTACCTAGAAAGAAGGGGAGAAGGTTCATCAAGCATGCCATTGTTAGAGCCAGTGCAGTGGATTCTTGGGCTCTAAAACACCAACATCATGAACTTGTTGTATGTCCCACACTTTGGGAGGGGAAAGCACATTAATGCATGCGCCAAGCAACTGCTTACATGAGTCCATGGTAGGATCTTGTGGATGGATAGGTCAGTGCTTATCACTGTAGACCTCAACGCAATAGTCACAGGGCTACCCATAGATGGGGAAAAGCCAGAACAATACCTAGAGGATAAAACCAGAGCCAAGGCCATCTCAGATGAGATCAAGGCCAAGTATGGCATGGAGCATGGTAACATGGGCATCGGGATCAGAGACATCAACGATCATGCGACAAGGATTGCCACCAGACTCCTTGGATGAAAATTGATGCGCGAGTGTCGCAAAGAGGAAGTATTGGCTGGTGTGGTCACCGCCGCTACACAGTGTGCAAAGGGGAGATCGATGACCTGGGGCCCATGCCTCTTGAACTCATTTTTAGAGGACTGTAAGGACACACAATATTGGGGCTCTAAGTTCCACTAATCGTGGTTACTCATCCTCATTGGCTTGATTGGCTAGAAGGAACCAGTCTACAGTAAGTATCTAGAGAGACCAGGGAAGTGTGGAGCAACACACTACATATCAATATGTAGAAGCGCAGACCCGAACAGAAAGAAGACAAATACAAACATATTTGTGAGGTATTTTGCAGAAATCCATGACCTCACTGTAGATACATGGTGCATTTCACCAGGGACTCTCCAAGAGTTTGGATAGGTTGTTAACTTTAGGGAAACACATCATAGCTTATGGATGCAAGAAAAGAGAGACAAAGCCAAGGAATGGATATAAATCAACTATTGTGTGACGATGGAAGAGATCTAGAGAGAGGTCTAGGAGTCGTCTGAAGAATGGAAGGTACCAGAGATTCCAACCACAGTACCAAGCACACAAATTCAGACGCGGGGAAGACCAACCCAGTGCACCAAATAGGAACCAATGGGGTTGAAACCAACAAGAGGAGTATGCAATATCAAGAGGGGGGAAGCACCCCATCCAAGAAGAAACTTAGAACACATAACAGACCACCAAGGGGCCCTACACAAGCTCCACCGTGTGCAGAAAACCCACCAACACATTCAACGAAAGAAGTGTGTGCAGAATAACCAAGGATAGGGACCCAGGAGATTCCTAAGGCAGAAGAAATAGGTCCAACCGGTACTAAAGATACTCAGAGACCCACTAGTCTGGAGCCGTCAGAAACCCAAGAGAAGCAGCCAGGGGAGAAAACCAGTGGTGGATGAAAGAGGGAGAAGGCCCAAAAACCACAGTTCCATATATCACTAACCCTGGACGATGTGGAGTTAGTGGCGAAAACAGTCGAGGAAATATTGGTCGAGGTGTGGGAGAATGCGAAGAAGCACAAGGCTTCAATTGAAGATCAAGTGCAAGAAGTAAAAATTGCACTGGAGTAGCTAAGGATCGGGGCAACACAGGTGTTACACATTATTTTCGTCATCCCTATGATCGTTCATGATGTAAACCTATCTATTGCCTTTAGAGGGGTCACAGTGGCCTGAGTTCCTGAAGAGAGAAGGAAGAAGAACTTTTCCTGAGAAAAGAAGTTGCATTTTCCTAT
>SNQJ01S0031876.1:64785-103840 GCA_010110895.2 Picea sitchensis | reverse complement strand
ATCAAGGAAAAAACAAGCTAAATGAAATTTGGACATTTGAAAAAAAATTTACAAGTTAAATGAGTACATCAATAAAAAATAACATACTAACCTTGCAAGTTCAAAATCTGAGCTATGTAGATCAAGAATTGGATTTTTTCAACTAGTGGGTGACGGAAAAAATAAACAGCTCAAACAAAATCCAAGAATAGTGTCGCAACTATAGCAATTATGTCACAAAGTCTCTTAAAGTCACATATATATAGATAAAATAGTCAACTAGCCATTAACACCGACCAATGAGATAGGATAGGCAAAATTTTCATCGCTATTGCCACAAAATTTCGTCGCTATAGTGACGAAAATACCAACTAGGTTAAAATAAGATTTTTGTGGATATTGCGACGAACTTTCGTGGCAATATCAACGAAAATATCTCCCTCTTTAAAAAAATGATGAAACTAGTGTAAGCGTGGAAAATGTTCGTGGAATAATCCGCCCATATGTAGTAGTGACTCCATCAATATCTACTGTCACTCCTTTTAGTCTACCTATTGGTATGACTCTATGCTGGTTTGCTAGTTTTAATTGGACATTTGAGTATTGCAGTGTTGGCTCTCCCATGCATTGCCAAGTCTTCTTGGATAGCACATTCACTTCAGATTCTAGGTCTAGTATAATGTCTCCCATGTTGAAATATCCAATGTTATCATTTAGTCTAAATTCCCTACTTTTTCTTCTTCTGATGTGTAGGTGATTGATAGTTTTTGGTTCTAGTTTTTCTTTCGTCTCGCTGCTACATTTCTGTAGTATGTTTTGCAATATTTTCACAGATGAAGGATCACTTAATACTTTCATGCATGATTGAAAAAAGCCTTTGATTGTACTTACTTGTCCCTTGGGTTGCATTCTGTTGGTATGATCCAATGATGGAAACATCTCATATTCTGGGGGTTCCTTGAATGGTTGCACAGTTGAAGTCGACGTTGTGTCCTCCTTATGAAATTCTTGTGTGGCTTCCTTAAAAGTATCCTTTTATTTTGGTGCGTCGAACTGCTTTCTTGGTTCGGTGTTCTTCTTTACCCATTGGTTCTATGTTGGTTCCTATCGAACTGCGTCATTTCCTGCTTTCGTTCCTCCACGAGTGACTATATTGATGTTTCGTCCGTCATCCCTAGCTTTGGCTGAAATCAATTGGACATTCTGATTGTTCTGGTTCCTCTTTTCCTAAATCGTTACTAGTAGTGTCGTACATTCCTCTGTATCATGGTCCAATGTGCAGAAATACATACAAGTTGTTGGTGGAAGTGGACATTCTCGTGCATAATGTCCCGATTGGTGACAATTGTGACATGTGACAGGTCGTCTACCATGTCCAAAACCTCCTCTGGCTCATCCTCCTCCTCAGTAGCCTGCTCAGTCACCTCTCAGCAAGTTATACTGTGGTGCCTGATTATACTACACTAGGGTTGTGCCAGTTTGTACTGTGGTTGCATGTTGTTGTATGGTTATTGCACAGTATTGTACTTTTGTTGCGCAATATTGTATGGAGTTGGGGCTTGATTGAACTGTGGCACTTCTTGTCCAGTCATCATTTTGGCATGTACTCTGTATGCATCTTATGTTCTTTCCCACATCAGCTCCATAGTTCTACAATTTTTATCATCGTGGCCTATTGACTTATAAAATGTGAAATATGAATTCTTCATAATCGTCTGGTATTTCTACATCATCGTGTAGTGATAAGGGTCGTGACCCAGTTTCTTGCATATTTCACACCATAATCCTCCCTGTGGTAGCAGATTTGGCATAACTGTTTCCATATACTAAACGAATGTTGGGAATTCATTCTTGTGGTGTCCTTCCATCCTGCATGCGGTGCACCAAACGACTTCTTGTTTGTCCTTATTCTTATTCTTGTTCAGCTGAAATGTTAGATTCTTCAAATCCTCCTTCAATTCCTCAATAGTTGGGTCCATCTGTCGGTACTGGTTCTCTTCCAGTTGCAAGGCTTCCTATAGAACCTCTTCTTGCATCTAACATTTTTGTTTTCATAAGGGATATTTTAAGTGTGGGAGTAGTGAGTTGAAAAATAGGTGTTGATGCTACATCTTGGTCATAAGGTATTTTAGTTTTCCCTTTAGTTGATTGAATCTATGGTCGATCTCCCATACAGACTCTCATGGTTTATGTCTTATCTCAATCATCTCGTTCATGTACTAATCCTCTGAGCTCGGGTTTTGGAACTCATTAATCAGTAGCTTCTTAATGTCTGTCACTGTCCTCGTCATCCTAGGGGCATTATTTGTGTCTAGACTCATGTACCAGTCTAGTGCACGGTCTCTTAGCATAATCTCTAGCTACATGAGTTTGGTATCTTCATCAGTGATCTATTTTTCCTCCCATAACTTTTCAGAAATGAACATATGCTTCTCCGAGTCTTATGCTACTTCTCCTTGGAATTATGGTAATATGATAGTGGGATCGTGTCCTGCCATTCTGAATACTGAACTACTTCCTCCTCCGCGTGGTGTAGATACTTGACTAGTGTTGCCTGAAATGGCTCCTTTAGTTGTTACTCCTAGTGTAGATGTACTTCTTGCTGTCAGACTTCCTCCAAACTTCGGTTGTCTAAACAATGGTGTTCTCCTTGGTGTATTATTTGCACATGGGTTTGTGGGTTCCACACTGAAATAAATATGGATAGGATGGTTTCCTTCTCATCCCATTATTGGGCCTCTCATATTCCTCTCATACATTGTGTGAAGGATTTCCTCAATTTTCTCCATAGCCTGAAGATCCTCTACCTCTTCCTCATTGATATCCAAGCCTTCCCTCACAGCTATGACTCTCTTCTTGGTATTCACCTTATATTGGTAGGGTACTTCGCTACGCGACGTTCCTGATGATGCCAAGATCCACTTGAGATGGTCCTCATCCATCATGATTGGGTTCAAGGGTTCCTCCTCCTTTCCTTTATCTGCACCTCCTTCCATTTATCCCCTCTCTGTCAGTGTTTCCCCCTTCCCCCATGCACATAGGGAATTTTAGTTGTTTGATTCCATTGTCATTACACCTTTTTTATATAACAATATCTTAATAGAAGTAAATAGGGATTGAATGTACCTTCCTTGGGGTCCACATAGAAATTATTTGTCTACTGTGCTATATGACTTCGCTGTCAACTGCAAATTCGGTGATGAATCCTGCCACAATATTGTCAAGCCAAAAGTATACTATGCAGGTGAATTTGTTGTTCACCTGCTATAACTACTCGATATGTACCTGGGTCCAATCTAGCTATCAGATCTGGTTCATCGCGTGGTTATCCTTCAACCTTAGTAACCACTCCTGTAGTAGATTCGGAAAATCATAGAAAAAGACTTCCTGTAAATTAGTAAACATGTATTTATCCAGATATTTGCGAGGTGTGATTCTAGGGTTTCTATTGTCTTTCTGGGAAAAATCTAGCTCTTTGGTTCTCAACCAACCTTTGATTTTTATTTTCATGGTGTTCCAAGGTCTCAACATTCCCTTCTAATGGCTCATGGGTCTTCTTGTTTCGCTTGTTCTTTTCTTGTTCAATCTATCTAATCTTCTCAGTCCTCTCTTGTTCCTTTTATCCCTAACACGAAAATGGAACCATTTGTTGGTTTAAGTTGCTTCCTTTTACTGTCTGAGTTATTGACCCAGGGTTCATGTCTTTAGGGTTTCCAACAAGTCCTCTAATACTATCGTCCCTCCTAGTAAACCAGAAGGCAACACAGTACACAAAATGCACTGCACAGTCTCACCTGAGATAACTTTAAATGGGTGGTTGTAAGACTCAGGTGTTTACATCCTAGGATTGAGTATGAGATAGGGTATGGTTAATACGATCCATCTACTATGACTTATGACTTCAATATACTAGTACTCACGGGGTTTCATCTATCCTTCATGGTTTAGTTTCTCGAACAACAGAATAGTATTCCATAACAGTGCATTAACTCATTCATTAAGCATAACAATTATCTGCTGAAAGCAAATAAAGACATACATTCATTCATCACATTACACATATATTACCATCATTCACCCCCTCCTGGGCTACGTCCACAAAGATTTGGCTCTTATCTCTTTTATTATGGTAGTTCTGCATCTCCAGCATTGCATGCTTACAATTCCCTCTAATGGGTAAGATTTGTATGAGGTGAAATAGATCGGACCAGGCTCCATAGCCTATGATCTAATCCTTAGATCTTCCTCCTCCCCTTTGTTATTATCTCAACAACTTACAAAATTGGTCCATAACCATATTACATAAGGCATCAACTCATACATAGCTATGCTAGAACATTACAAAATTGAACTAATACAAAAGAGAATCAACCTCTCTATGATACCTGTGTATCTCTCTATATATATATTGGGCTCTTCATACATTTACAATGTATTACCAAAACCCTAACCCTACTGACATTAGGTCTTTTTCCCATGCATGCATGTTTTTCTTCCTCCAATTGTCGTTTTCCTTGTGCACGCTTTCTTGCATGCGGACGTTCTTTGTTACCTTCCAGCTATTACTTATGTTTCTGCACACTTTATTTCCCATGCTAATCCTTCTTTCCACTTCATCCTGGTGTCAACAGTGAGGGAGAGAAATACGAACTAGATGAATCAGACAAAGTTGTCCTTAGAGAACTTTGTTGGGTTGATAACACAACGTTCCTTCTTTCTATTTTAGAAATAGGATTAATTTTAGGTGTGTTACACATTATTTTGATCATCTTGATGATCCATTGACAAAAATGTGTTCATGTTCCCAAAAGAGCCTATCTTCATGAGAAAGGTGACTGAATTTCTCTTATCAAAAACCTTATTAAAGAGGGTCGTTGTAGGCTGCACCATAATTAGGGTGCGACAATGCCTGGTCGTCACCCTCTACCCTCAAGATGGTTTGCAACGTCTTTGAAGGCTTCTCTACAGCTAGGGTGCGATGATGTTTAAATGTTATGTTGCACATATCTTGTTAGATAATAAACTCAATGATTAGAGCTTAGGGAAAGCATCATATTCTATTTTGTTTTATTCTAGATCTAGGTGGATCTAGGGAGATCTGTTTATGTCCGCATTTTCCGATAAGTCCCATAACAAATTTGGCGACCATACTGGGGATGAAACCTCCTTTTGATTTTTTTCTTCCCATTTTCCTTTAGCCTATCTTTCTCTGATAACTTTCATTCTATGAGTCTATGGGTGATCCATATGGACTCACTGGGTTTAGAAGTTCCTTTAGATTTTTTGTCTTTCTTCCAAATTTTTCAAATTTACAGACCTCGTTGTACTATACCTCATTGACAGCCTACGACAACCTTGAGACGTCAATCTCTGCTTATCCAATCTAGTGCAAATACATCAGACTCTGCTCTGCCTGTGGCTTGCGACGACCTTATCTCATCACTCTGTGTCCTATACCCAACCTGCGATGACTCCTATAGGTTTTGATGGAGTAAGTCATTTTGTCTTTTAATACCCAGATTTTCCTTAGTAGCCTGGGGTGAGCTTCTTATACCCATGTTTTATTGATTCCTAAGTTTAGAGCCTGCTTTTGATTGGTTTTTAGTGATTGAAAGTCTTTCTTTTCATTTAGCAAGTTTTTTACTCATACTCATTGTCACAAGAATATAATCTCAGATCTTCATCTAGGTGCTTTTTTGACAGAGGGTATTTGTTTTTTTTTTAAGTTTTGGATTCATTATGTTTGTCAGGTTGTTTGTTGATTAAGAAATACTTTTTGCTTGCTTGCATCAAAAGATTTTCTTGTCTTTTTCGTTTTTGTCTACATTACGAACTTGGTTTGGGAATTGTGTTGTGAGTGTATTGATTTTCTCTGATTACACTTTCCTTTCATCTTTATATCTCTTATTTGATTTGGGAAAGGAAGAATTGGTATCATTTATTCATTTTAGTAATATCTCACAAGAAAATGTTTTACATTCAAACTATTGGTAAAAAGAAGAAATTGGAAAATTTTATAGTTTGTGATTGTTTGGAATTGTGTTCATTCGGAATTAAGGAATTGTAATTGGTAGCTTGTTGTACTTTGAAAGAAATACCTTCTCCCTACTGTAACTAGATTTCATTGAATTTAAAATTGCACATTCATCTCTTTTTTCATTTTATTGGGTCAAGGTCTCAACATCAACAATTTCACTTCTACCTCCCTCCTTGAGTAAGCAACAACCTCTAAAACACGACGTAAATTTAAAATTTATTAGTAAGTTTTATTTTCTAGGGATATTTTTCACCAACATTAGCTAGGATAGCACTTTGGAATAGATTGTAAGGCACACTCTCCAAAGCATCAAAACAAACAATAGTATCTTATGATAGGGAGAGTTTAAATCCAATTGCTACATTTTGTCTTGGTAAGTCATTCTCACAGAAGGGTCAAACCTGAGGTCGCATTGAGACTAGAAGAGTTACTCACCCTTCTTTGTTGGTCTTGGTGTAGAGATTGCACGTATTATGGGGGTCGCTTGAAGGTATACCCACAATTATGAGTGGAAGCCTTTCGAGTTGATTTCAGGCTAGATACACTACCTTTGTGTGTGGATCAGACTGTCGACTGTTTCCACACGCATCAATATTGTAGTTGGTAACCTTAGTAGCCTATCTCTTTAGGGTATTTACACGAGGTGACTATGGAGGGGCAAGTATTCATGGTACCTGGAATCGACGTTGGCCAAACTCACTCGGGATCCTTGGAGGGTATACCCACGATTATGTGTGGGAGCTTGAACCAGGGTGTAAGTCTATTAAGCAGGTCATCAATGTAAATTTTCCACCTGCTTATCCCAGTCCCTTCTTGTCTTGACATCATGACATTGGATTTCATCACCAACTAGTGACTTCGAAATAAGAAGGTTTTGTTTTCTTGGTTTGATCCCTAGATTTTATGAGTGAGTGTTTTTTGTTTCCTCTAATTGGCCATAGATTTCTTTTGTTCTTTACTTATCTTGAGAAAAATCTACCTTCTCCGTTTACGTAGGATGCAAGGGCTACCCCCGAAAAATTTGGAGGATTACCAACCCTTACATCCTAACTCACTAGAAGGCTCTCCTGAAGGAGTAATCAACAATGAAATAGCTTATGAGGTTTGGAGAACACACTCTTTAGAAGGATTTAGAATTGTTTCAGACTCTTTGGAGGCATTCATACTTCCCCCTCTTAGAACATACATGTGTATACTTTGCATGAACTCGTCTGGAGAAATTGTTGTTGTTGATAATATTGGAATACATACTAGACCTAACGCCGAATCTAGAGTAGAGGATCCACTTTTTCCAAGTGAACCATTTGGGATCCTGGCTCACACTTTTGGAACCTCTAATTTTGGTTCTATCCCTTTGACAGTATGTGATTTGTATGGTAACCTAGGAGGGAGTCTTGATCGACCTATGGAATTACAAGTGCCTGAGACGTCTATCATCTATAAGGTACCTTTAGAACATTTTATTGGTACTACTAGTAATGTCATCACCGTTTCAGACTAATTGTTTATCGATTCTCACTCAATTCCTACTCTCCATATGGCCCATTATACTATGGTCCCACAAGCTACCACGATTCCTTATAGAAATGTGGTTATCTCCCAAGCTCCAATTGGGACACCACTTCCACCTAGATTGAATATGTCACTTCCCCCTGGGTATAGAGATGTTGGCCATGGGTTATGGAAGGAAGCAAATAACAAGGAAGAAAAGGTTAAAAGAGAGCTTCACAGGAGACACAGTGACTATCACTGGGTCGAAGTGAGAAAAAGAAAAGAAAAGATGGAGCGAAGTACGGAAAAGCAAGCTGTTGGATGAGGAGATCGAGGATGATAGATCAACAAGGAAGATGGACCGAGGATGACTCAGGAAGTGGAAAAATCTAGTATTATATGCCTTGGAGCACCGCGAGATGAAGAAGGAAAGACGGGCTGGCGAAGCCCATAAAGAATGGGTCAAGTTGACCTAGGGTTGTAGACACCTAGGGTTTTGGTAATTAGGGTTTTGACACCTAGGTTTCGACCTGAGGCTGTCGGTGGGGGATTGTAATGTATAAATAGAGGTCAAGAGGACCTAGGTCAGGTCGGTATGGTAGCCGAGTCTTGTTATTGATCATTGTTCATTGGGAGAATATTATATTATGGGTGAGAGAAGTGCTGAGAGAGAGAGCCTTCTGGTATTGTAATATCTTCAGCTAGGCGCGAAGATCAAGTCCTGTAGCTGAGTGTGCAGGAAGGGAGAGAGAAAGAGCGATGGAGAGAGAGGATCTGTTGGCCAAGAGCGTAGATTAGAACTGTAATATTTATCTTAAAATATCACAAGCACAATTCTGTGGACGTAGCCCTAGAGAGAGGGTGAAACACATACATCTGTTGTTGTGTGTGTGATTGATCCTTCGAGCTCTAATGTTGTTATATTGTTATTTGCATTATTGTATTAGATAATATCTATAGATATGAAGGATATATCTAGCTAGTTGAATGATATATGCATGGTATGTTGTTGTTGTAATAAGAACCACTTGATATTTCCCTGGTTGTAGACATCTTTGTCCTGCAACCCCCTCATAGCTGCTTCGGGTGAGACTGCATCTTCTTCAGAGGTGTTGCCAAAAGGGCCAGTAGCTAGGGATTGTTGGTGCACTCTTGGAGATGAACCCTGGATCTTCCCCTGTGCCAACAAATGGTTCTGTTATCGGGATAGGAATTGTTTTAAGGGAATTTCAAGGTGGTTCCCATCGAAGAAAGAGATTCAAAAGTGGGTAGAAGATCACGAAAAGGAATTCGTTGAAGCCTAGAACAAGAACCCTAAAATAAGCACTGAATATTGGATACAAAGATACATCTTTACCGACATTCATGATATCTTCTTTGGAGGAATCCATCAGGAGCTACATGAGTGGTTGGCTAGGTTAGCTGACACATAGTTTGAAATCATATCTAGACCCCCTATGGTTTGGACACCAACATTGATCCAGAAGGTCAAGAGAGTCAATAACGTTGTAACCAGAGAAGTAGATCACTGGTTTGATAGTACCATCGGAGGATATATCACTGAGTTTGCTGTTGACAGAATGAAATTGTATAGTCAAGCAGAAAGATACTTTTTTAAAAGACCCAGAGGAATTTTTTTTCACTTCCTAAAGCTAAGAATCAAGATGCTCTTGCATGAAAACCACATCTTAAAGATACAGTAGATTGATTGGATCTGAAAAGGCTAATGTTCAAGATCTAGGATAGTGACAACGACGTAGAAGCAGGACATACATGCAGTGGGAAAGTATTATGAGGAGTTCACCTTGAGAAATTGTTTAAGAAAAACTATGAAGAAGAATGTTTCTATAGCGGAGAAGAGGTAGATCTAACCAACAAAGAGCATCTAGAGCCCACCAAAACAGAAGAAGGGGAAGCTGAAGAACTGTGCCAAAGCAAGCCAGAAACCTCAGGAACAACGTGAACTACTGAAGTAAGTAACGTTAATCCTCCTATTGTCTCAACAATACCTAGCAGTCAGAATAGTTAGAACCACCAGAGTCTTCAGAGTACTATTACCAGTAGCCCAACATCTACTCAGACAAGAACCCTAGTCAGATTTATGGCAGATGAAATGAGACTCTCTATATTTAGAGGAGATGGATATGAAGATATAGATCAGTATTGGTTTCTGTGTGAGCCTGTATGAAATATTAAAAGTATCACCGATGAAGCCATCAAGAGAACCCAATTTAGCACTACGCTAAGGGATCGTGCACTGAGTTGGTACATGAAACTTGTCCAAGGAATAACACAGCCTAAGCCCCTGAATGAGATCAAGAATGCATTGATCGCAGAGTTTAAGAAACCTAATTCAGAGTCACAATGTATTATGGAGCTAAAAGACATTAAAAAAAAGGTAGCAGAACCTGTTTGGGAGTTCGACCAAAGATTCAAGACCCTAACAGGCCGATTAACTTTCTAGATCCCCGATGAACAGAACAAAGAGTGGTTCATCGTTGTGCTATTACCACACATAAGAATCCCTTTGATGCAATAGAATATTTCATCTCAGGCGGAAGCTTTGGAGATCTCCATGAAGTTTGAATCAACACCAATGGGAGAATCTAGCTCAGGCATTAGCCAGATCATGAGCCAGCTAACTAGTTTGTCTTTACAAGTCGAGAATATGAAGAAAGATAAGGGAAAAGACAAAAGGGAAGATATTTGGTGTGTAAGATGTAGATATGAAGGCCATGATAAGGAACACTGTCCCTTATTTCATGAGTACTTGGCATCAGGGGCATCGAGCCCCTTAAAGCAAGTTAACCTACCCTGGTGTGATGTATGCAGAAATAGGCATCACCCAGGTGAGTGCTACTACATGCATAAGTATGTCCAGACACCCAAAAACTTGTATTGTACATTCTATAAATTAGTGGGGTATGATGATCGGGATTGTAGAGCTTATGATCTCATGCATGAAAGGTCGAGAGACATATACAATATTCAAGGTGAAGTACAACAAGAAGGAAATACTCTGCAGTACAACTCTCTGGGGAGAGGAAATTTCACTCCTCATGGTGGCTACAGAGGACGAGAACGAGGAGGAGGTATGGGCCGAGGTCGAGGACAAATAATGTGTTACAACTGCGTGCATCCAAGACATTTAGAAATGGATTGTCAGAACCCCTACACAACCTGCAGTTACTGTAATTCCTTCAGCATGTCATAGAAGAATGCCCTATGTTACTGGCTAAACTTCAGGAAAGATGAGGACCCTAGTAGAACCCACAAGTACAACTGATGTATGATGAACCTCATGGAGCAGAACCTAGATTCATTGTTATTACTCAAGGAGGCACTGCTATAGGGGAAGACAGACCAGCCCAAGAAAAGACTGAAAACGACCACGGAGTAAAGAAAGCTACAGAAAAGACCCCAACGTTCGGTGCTAAGAAAGAAAGATAGATATTCAAGGAGGCAAGAAAGGAGTTCAAAGGAAATCAAGGGTCTTCATCAAAGAGATAACCAGAAATCAAAGAATATGGCATGCCTCAGGAGTTTGATCCATATGCATCACCAACAGAAGGGAAAGAGGTAAGCAAACTCATGGAATTATTTCACACTTGTGTTAAGTTGATTCAAGATAAAGGCGTTTTCCAATAATTACAAGATTTAATCAAGCAGCATGAACTAGGAAAAATAGACCCCTTACTGAATAAACCAGTGCACCAAATTGGAAAAAGGAGAAGGAAAAATAAAGAACTACACTTGAATGCTCATATAGGAGAGTATGAGATAGACTATGTGGTCCTCGACTTAGGGTCAAAAGTCAATGTCATGGCGAAGAAGACTTGGACACTAATGGGAAAACCCAAGCTGATATATTCCCCTATCAGGCTTCACATGGCTAATCAGCAAGTTGTCAGCCCATTTGGACGATTAGAGAATGTCCTAGTGGACATGGATGGAGTAAGAACCTTTGAAAATTTTGAGGTAATTGAAATTGTTGATGATATCCACCCTTACCCTTCATTGTTAGGAATTGATTGGGCCTTCGACAATTCCAATGTTGTTGATTTAAAGAAAAGACGCATGACATTTAAGAAAGATGGCCCTAAGGTCGTTGCACCTTTAGATATAGATGAGGGTCCACGATACACAGAACCCATCAGAGAAGAGGACCATGCATTTGAACTAGAAAACATCTACAAATTAATAGCCAAACAATAGGATTATATCAACCCTACAGCTGACAAAAATCTGAGCCGACGAAGAGAAAACACATGTTCATTTGATTCATAAGAAGTGCTGGAGAACTAGCAGAACCAGATGTGAAGTATCTACAAGAAGATGTTCTAGGATAACCAAATAAGTTCATTGGATTGGCACAATAGTGAGTAATCTACCCACATTTGATGGGTTGAACCCCTTAGAGAACTTCTTACCAGAATTTGAGACAAGTGTACCAACATAAAAAAGGTTGTTGGCAATGGATGAGGCCATGAAAGCCACCCCAGTGAGGTGGTGGGGGACACATAAAAGAAATATTACATATTGGACACAATGCCGAGCTCTGATGACAACGCGGTTCTTAGCACAAGAAGGAAGCTATGAAGCATGGTACACAGGTTGAAGTTGCCCAAACGACCATGTACGAAGCTGCGAAGAGGCCTGGAGTGGCATTCCTAGAGAAAAATGGGTACAAACATTGATCAATACACTGGATACCACCCCTATTAATTGGTACCTTCAAGCAGAGTTGTGCCTTGTCACTTCAGAATGGGAAGGTATGACCCAAAATTTTATAACCACTTTTTTGTTTAATAGTGAATTTCCTTCTATAGATCAAGCACTACATATGGTGAGACAGAAAGTATTTGAGGAGGCATCTGGCCTCCCTTTGGAGAAAAAAGAGGATGAATGGACTGCACCCCTCCAGAATATACAAACCTACTACAACATTAATGCCGATGAAGACGATGAACTGAGGAAGGTGAATATCGCAAAACAGAAGGTCAGAGAGATGTGGAAGGACCAGGAGTTGAACTGCCATTCATTGGACAGTCGATAAATATAAATAAAGTCAATATCGGGATAGAGGAAACACCAAAGCTTGCCAATGTCAGAGATTACTGGGACGCTGCTACCATTGACAAAATCACAGAATTATTGCATGAGTATCAGGACTTGTTCCCGACCAAGTTCACTAATATGAAGGGAATCAAAGGACCTATGGGAGAAATGAGAATACCTTTGAAACCAGACGCAAAGCAAGACAAGCAAAGACCCTACAGATTGAACCTGAAATATAAGGAAAAAGTGAAGATTGAGCTCGACAAAATGTTGGAAGTAGAGATTATTGAACCTGTCAAAGAGTCGGAATGGATTAGCCCCATGGTCATGCAAGATAAGAAGATAGGTGAGATTAGGATTTGCATAGATCTCAGGAAGCTGAATGATTATTTTCTACATGATCATTTCCCTACACCTTTCACAGACGTAGTACTAGATAACATGGGAGGCCAAGAAGTATATTCTTTTACAGATGGGTTTTCAGGATACCATCAGATCCACATCGCCAAGGAGGATCGCCATAAGACTAAGTTTTCCACAGAGTGGGGATCCTACCAATATACAATAATTCCATTTGGACTGAAGAATTCGCCAACCATCCTTTCTAGGGTGGTGGTTGAAGCGTTCAAATAATTTTTGCATAAGTTGTTAGAAGCATACTTTGGTGACTGGACTGTTTTTATTTTGTTGAAAAATCATATTGAATGTCTAAGGCTAATGCTGGATAAATGCAGGCAGTGTCAAATTGCTTTGAATTTGAAGAAGTGCATCTTCCTCTCACCATTTGGAGTATTATTAGGTCATATTGTATGCAATCAAGGATTGTTGGTGGAACCATCCAAAATCGCAATTATAGTTGATTTACCACCACCTGCATCAGTCAAACAACTGCGCATTGCACTAGGACATACTGGATATTACAGAAAATTTATCAAAGGGTATGCTCCGATTACTGCACCAATGGAGAGGTTATTAAAGAAAGACTATCAGTTTGGTTGGACAGGCGAATGCCAGCAGATCTTTGACACACTAAAACAAAAGATGGTGACTGCGCCTATTGTAGTCTTTCCCAACTGGAGCAAGGAATTTCATGTGCATGTTGATGCATCTTCTATTGCATTAGGAGAAATACTGACACAACCTAGATAAGGGGACATTGATCATCCATTAGCATTTTCCAGCAGAAATCTCTCCACAACTGAAATCAATTACACTACTACAGAGAGAGAGGGACTAGCCATGGTGTATGCATTGCAAAAATTCTTCCACTACTTGTTGGGAGGACACTTTAAAATGTTTACTGATCAATCTGTGCTAAAATACCTAGTCAACAAGCCAGTGTTGGGGGGCCGAATATGCAGATGGCTTATCCTATTTCAAGAATATGATTTTGAGATCATAGTTAAGCCAGGAAGAATGAATAAGGGCCCAGACCACCTGTCGAGGTTGGAGCATGGAAAAGAAACTACCAGTCTGGAGGATACACTACCATATGTACAACTACTCACCATTAGAAATATTGATGACCACTTCCCAGACATAGTCCATTTCCTATCAACAGGAATGGCTCCAGCCGAGTACACAATTCCATAGAAGAAACAACTACTGGTGTGCGCTGCAGATTGTTCACTGATAGTTGGTTAGCTATATAAAATGGGACCTGATGAGATCCTAAGAAGATGTGTGATGGAGGTAGAACGCCCTATGATCCTCGAAGAAGCTCATGAAGGCAATGCAGGAGGACATTATGCAAGAAAAGAAACTACGCTGAAGGTTCTGCGAGCTAAACTTTGGTGGCCTACGTTACACAAAGATGCTAAATAATATGCTAGATCATGCGATGTATGCCATCAAGTTGGAAAACCATCCTGAAGAGACGAGATTCCATTAGCACCATAGATGACCTCACAAGCATTTGAAAAATGGGTCATTGACTTCATGGGACCTATAAACCCACCAGGGAAGCGCACAGGATCAAGGTATATTATCACTACGACAGATTACCTGACTAGATGGGCAGAAGCAAGAGCAGTCAAGGACTATAGTGAAACTACAACAGTGAATTTTATATTCTATGACATAATAACCAGGTTTGGATTCCCTAAGGTCCTTATGAGTGATCAAGGTACACACTTCATCAATAAGATAGTTGAAGCCGTGACTGAAGAATTTGCAGTCCACCATCAGAAGAGTACACCTTATCATCCAAAAGAAAATGGAACTGTTGAAGCATTCAACAAGATCTTGGAGATAGAATTGAAAAATATTTGTAGTGTGAATAGGGATGATTGGGATTTATGAGCACTAGAAGTACTCTGGGCTTATAGAACCACTTGCAAGAAATTAACAATGAAGATCCCTTTCAAGTTGGTTTATGGTCTTGAAACTATTGTCCCAATGGAGTACTTAGTAAGAAGCTTAAGAATTGTTGCATTTACCTACATGGATGATACTGGAGCTATTCATGAGAGGCTATCATAGTTGGTCAAACCAGAAGAAGACCAATTCATTGCAGGCTTCCATCAACAAATTCAGAAGGAATGAGAAAAGTCCTATCATGACAGACACATCAAGAAGAAGATATTCAGGCAAGGTGATTTAGTCTTGCTATATGACAATAAGTTTATCAAACACCCTGGGTAGTTCAGAACGCATTGGCTCGGACCATATGAGATTGCCTATGTTACAAAAGGAGGAGTTGCACAGTTGAAGACATTGAAAGGAGATTGGAAGGAAGGCTTGGTGAATGGGAGTCAGTTGAAGTTGTACTATGACAACCAGTCACCTTGCAGCTCTCAGTAGAATCAAGACAACAAGGGTCTAGGTACCAAGTGCAGTTGAAACTGGGTACCAGACACATAAAAGATAGTCTGCACAAGGACGGAAAGGAGGCATAAAGAAGAAAGAAAGGGCTGCACTGTGCAGTTGAAAGTCGAAGAAAACAAGAGGATCAGATCTCAAGTGCCTTGGGACGAGTCATAGTTGAGTGTTGGGGGCCTGTTGGCCATGGGTTATGGAAGGAAGAAAAGAACGAGGAAGCAAAGGTAAAATGAGAACTTCGTGGGAGACATAGTGACTATCACTGGGTCGAAGTGAGAAAAAGAACAGAAAAGATGGAGCGAAGTGTGGAAAAGCAAGTTGTTGGATGAGGAGATCGAGGATGACATATCAGCAAGGAAGACAAACCAAGGATGACTCAAGAAGTGGAAAAAGCCAGCATTATATGCCTTGGAGCACCACGATATGAAGAAGGAAAGACAAGCTAGCGAAGCCCAAAAAGAATGGGTCAAGTTGACCTAGGGTTGTAGAAACCTAGGGTTTTGGTAATTAGGGTTTTGACCTAAGGCTGTTGGTGAGGGATTGTAATGTATAGATAGAGGTGGAGAGGACCTAGTTTGGGTCGGTATGGTAGCTGAGTCTTGTTATTGATCATTGTTCATTGGGATAATATTGTATTCTGGGTGAGAGAAGTGATGAGAGAGAGAGCCTTCTGGAATTGTAAGATCTTCAATTGGGTGCATAGGAAGGGTGAGAGAAAGAGAGACGGAGAGAGAGGATATGTTGCCCAAGAATGCAGATCAGAACTGTAAGCTTTGTCTTAAAATATCATAAGCACAGTTATGTGGGCGTAGCCTTAGAGAGATGGTGAACCACATACATATGTTGTTGTGTGTGTGATTGATGCTTCGAGATCTGATGTTGTTATATTGTTATCTGCATTATTGTATAATTCAGGGATGATTTTAAGGATGGAAATTTATTTTAAAATGTAGAAACCTTGGCGATTCTTACTAATCCTTCATATGCTAACTATAAATGTTTGGCGATATTTTTGTAAAAATATTCAAATTTCTAAGGATTTTATATAGTTTTTATAAACTTTTGGCGATTTTTAAGTTAAAATAATTTTATCCTATATAATTTGGGCGAATCATTTTTAAAATAACGAATCTCGTTTTTGGAAAAACCATGGAAAATTAGCCCATGAGCGAAATTTAGCCCCTAAAATCATCCTTGAAATTTGTATTAGATCAGATCTATAGCTGTGAAGGATAGATCTAGCTAGTTGAATGATAGATGCATGTTATGTTGTTGTTGTAATAAGAACCACTTGATATTCCCCTGTTTGTAGACATCTCTGTCCTGCAACCCCCTCATAGTTGCTTCGGGTGAGACTGCATCTGCTTCACAGGTGCTGCCAAAAGGGCCAGTAGCTAGGGATTGTTGGTGCACTCTTGGAGATGAACCCTGGGTCTACCCCTGTGCCAACAAGAGCTATGAATACTTATGTTCCTACCTCTACCCAGGTTCCATCTGAAATGTCTAGAATTTTTGTTCCTCCTAGGCATAATGTTGTTGTTGGTTTTGTTCCTATACCTTACCATGTTCTCTTCATAGGGCCCTATGTTCTTCCTCCACCCCTGCTTGGAGGATCTAGCCCTAGTGGCTCCAATATTTTTGGAGGCACCAATATTTCTATCACTTCTTGTTTCCAGATTCTTGTTGGAGGGAAAACCAATTTTGGGGGACAACCTCAATTTGGTGGGCAACCTCATATTGGGGCACAACCTCAACTTGGGGAGGAACCTCAAGTTGGAGTCAATAACCCACTTTATGGACAGAATGCACCTGTGGTACCATATTTACCTTGGAAACTTCATTTCCAAGGAAATCTACAACTGGCAAGGGGGAAACATACTTAAGTTAACTCTTTTGTACCCCCAACCTTGGTCAACCGTATCTGGGTTCTTTGAATCCCGCTTGGGGTCCGAACATTCAATCTAGTGTTCCTTTCCAAGGGAAAATATCTAATCAACCCAACCCTATGGGATATATGCCTCCAAATCCTCCACAACCAAATCTGTCAGGACTATCTAATTATTTCCAGACTGCTTATGGTCCTAATGGTATACCTACGGGGCTCACCCCTCAAAACCACCAGCTTCCATAAGTGAATCGACAGTTTCCTTTTCTATCCACTTTGGATTTACCTGACCTGTCTAGGATTTTGAATGATCCTATCTTACATTCTCCTTATTGTCCCGTCATACCAGCCAAGTTACCGTCTGACATTCCTAAATTTGATGATCGAGTAGGAGAATATATGAATAATCATGCTATTACTTTTCATCTATGGTGTTCATCCAACTCCTTGGTGGATGAATCCATCAGATTATGAATTTTCCAACGAACTCTCATGGGTTCGGAAACAAAATGGTACATCAAGTTATCGTGATGTTTCTTCAATGACTTTAACACCCTATCCATGGCCTTTTTGACACATTACCAATTACCAATACAATACGATACGGGAACCAAAATTTTTAGTTATTTCAAGAAATCCTCATCCACTCATATTTATGATCACATCCATGAGTGGAGGAGAAGAAGACGTTTGATCAAAGTTCCTCTTCCTGATCAACTGTTGGCCGAGTGGTTTACCAAATCACTCATTGGACCTATCACTCATGATGTCTCCATGGGTGGTGTT
This sequence comes from Picea sitchensis, assembly GCA_010110895.2. Taxonomy (NCBI): domain Eukaryota; kingdom Viridiplantae; phylum Streptophyta; class Pinopsida; order Pinales; family Pinaceae; genus Picea; species Picea sitchensis. The sequence goes on along the minus strand of SNQJ01S0031876.1, from coordinate 85,784 downwards.
GTCATTGAAGAGCAGGTGATTAATCGTGCTCAATATCTTGATCTCATTTATTCGCAAACAGTAACACTTTACGATTTGATCCCCGACGCTCCTCGTCGTTCCACAAACCCTACCCCAAAACCTCCATCATCTTATCATGTTGTTGATGTTTTGATTGGCACCTTTAATGATGAGGCCCATTCCACACACACCAATCACACCAATCCCAAACCTAATAATTCTAATGCACAAAATGATCATACTCCTACTCCTTCCACCAGTAAGACTGTCGAAGTTAATTGAGTTCAATCCATTCCTACTAGAAATATTGAAAATAAAAATAAAGGGAAGGGTAAGAACAATGAGGACAAGAATAATAATCCACAATCTGATAAATCCAAGACACAAATCGTTGATGAGAAAGATAAACACAAACCTCATTACTCCTGCTTGATTTGTGGTGATGATCATTACATGAAATATTGTCCAAGACACGTTGAGGTTACTAAGTTCCTCCAAGGGAGTGGAAAACCTCCTACACCTGTCATTTTGTGACAACCCTTCCCTTCTCAGCAACAATCCCAACTGGTCATTCATGACCAAACTTCTCCTTCTACCTCATCCTATGTCCTTATGTGTACTGGTGATTCTAAAAATAACAAAGTTTCAACGGCGACTCAAGCCAAGGATTACTCTCTGTAAAAGGAGAAAGTTGATGATATGCCACCTTCATTGGTTCAACCTTCTCCCTCAACTTCACCTCCCAATGGTCCTCTTCATATCGAAAGACTGGGTCTCGATACAGTCCTTCGCCCTCCTCCCAAGGGTGTTGATCAAAATTCTACATTCGACCCTCACACTCGTGCTACACAAAACTACAATATTGTAGAAGATATTGTGCAAGCACCCTCTGCGATGTCAACTCTCGAAGTCCTTCAAATTTTCCCTGCTCAATGGAAGGCACTGTTAAAATCCATTGGTGGAATTGACCCCACAGATACTAATCTCATAATCTTTGACTTGGAAGATCACGTTCAAAGGATTCCTCAGTTAGCATTTCAGATTCAAGTTTTTGTTGAAAACAAGAATATCTACAGAACGGTTATTAACAAAGGAGCCTCGACTTGCGTCATGTCCATCACTTGCTACAAATCCATTCACTCTCCTACTCTCACCGAATCACACAATACAGTTTAGGCCTTCAATGGTACAACCTTTAAACCCTACGGTGTTCTTCCCTCGTTGTCTATTACGTTGGAAGGTAAATCAATCAATTTTGAGGTTGAGGTCTTTGATGCACCTCTTGATTATAACCTTTTACTTGGTCGTAGATGGATTGATTCCATGCACGCAGTTTTGTCTACCCTTTTCCATGTGTTATGTTTCCCGCACCAAGGAAAGGTCATTAATGTTGATCAACTAGCCTTCTTTAATTATGATTCTTGTACTAGAAACGTTCCCTTCATTTCAAAGACACCTCATGGTTACGCGAATGTCAGAGTAGGTCTTTTGAAAGATTCTACTTTGATAGGTACATTTCCAATCCCACCACTCGATATTTGTCCCCCTTTTGTTGCCTCTATTAACATGATATCCACCACAATTTGTGAAACCCCTGAGTCATATGACCCATGGTTAGTTCCTAACCCTGGTGATCACCTCTGTTATGGAAACCAGATTCCTTTAAGTCCAGTCGAATCCGCTTACCAAGCTATTCAATCGACAATCCCTTCCTCTCCTTATCTCTATGATTCATCTCTCGATCCGTTTCATGTTATTTTTCCTATGGATGAGATGATCATGTCAGTCATTTCTATGGAAGACACTCCCTGGGACAATGGGCATCACCACTCCATTCTCTTCCTAGAACATGACACCATTGAGAGTTACCAATGGATTTCGACTCTGTAAACCGTTGTTGTTATTTCTTCAGTTCCTAAGTCATCACATGATTTTTTGTATGAAGGGAACTTGAGAAATATTTCACCTACCATCCCTCTCAACATATCCATTAAAATTGGAGTCGTGGAGAACGTTCATATCGGAGCCTCGTGTTCTATTGATAAGGTCCACACGTATAAATCTCTTTTCCAAGAATTTCATGGCATTTTCTATTGGAGTTATGAAGAGACGCTAGGTATTAATCCTGATAGGATTGTACATGAGATTAATACATACCCAGATGCTAAACCCGTTTGACAAAGGCTTCTCTCAGTGCACCCATGCAAAGTTGTTGCTATCAAGCTTGAAGTTGAAAAACTTCTTAAAGTCGGATTTATTTATCCTGTGTCTTTGACTGATTGGGTATCCAATCTAGTTCCAGTGAATAAGAAACAAGGTACCATCTGCGTCTATGTAGATTATAGGGACATAAAAAAGGCTTGTCCTAAGGAAAATTACCCAACCCCTTTCATTGACCAGATCGTCGACGACTGTTCCGACAGTGAAATCTTCTTTTTCATGGATGGTTTCTCTAGCTATAATCAAATTAATATTTTAGCCATAGACCAACACAATACCACTTTCATTTTCCCTTGGGGAACCTTTGCTTACCAGAAATTACCCTTTGGTCTCAAGAATGCTGGCACGACTTTTCAGCATGTTATGTCTTATGTTTTCCATGATATTAAGCACATTGAGCAACCCTATCATGATGATCTATCAGCGCATTACATGCATCGTCAATATCACCCGACACATTTGAGGGCCATTTTTGTATGTTGTCGTTATTATTGTATCCGATTAAACCCACATAAATATGTTTATTGTGTGGAGTTCGACCACTTTCTTGGTTTTATTTTGTCGATACACATGATTCAAGTAGACCCTTTGAAGGTTGAGGTTGTCCTTAATCTACCTCCTCCTTCCACTTTACGCCACCTCCAAAGTTTGCAAGGGAAGGAAAACGTTTTGTGTTGTTTCATCCCCAATTATGCTGAACAGATGAAAGGATTCACTCGGCTACTTAAGAAAGGTTATGATTTTGTATGGGACGATACTGCTAACAAATCCTTCAAATCTTTGAAACTTTCCTTAACCCGTACACAATTACTATTTCCCCCTAACTATAGCTGGGATTACTTCCTCTATTTAGCTGCTTCAAACTTTACCATTGCCATGATATTAATCCAAGAGGATGACTCGCATGATGAACATGTGATATACTATTTGAGTTGGAGTCTCACGACCAATGAGACAAAATACCTCCATGTGGAGAAACTAGCCTTGGCAACTATACAAGTTGTCCAATGTTTTCGTCATTACATCCTATTACGCAGAACCATTGTTATTTCAGATTGCAACCCTATGAAACACATCCTTACACGACAATTTCTAAGGGGGAAAGTACTCCAAATGGATAGTGATTCTCTAGGAGTTTGACTTAGATTTTGAACGCGTTAATTCTAAGAAATATTTGGTTTTCTCTGAACTAATATGTGACCTTCCCTCCATTAAGACAAAAAATGTGGCAGAGGATTCCTTGCCTAATGAATCCCTTTTTCTAATCAGTTCTGATGACATATGGTATAGAGATATCATCATCTACCTCCAGACTCAAACTTTCTGGCCCGATCTATCTAGTACAGATCATCATCACATACGATATCAAGCCCACCAATACATCATTCTTGGTGATACTCTTTACCATCCTGGTGTTGATTCCATTTTTTGACGGTGTCTCACTTACGATGAAGATAAGAAAGATTTGAATGACTGTCACTTTGGTGCATGTGGCGGTCATATGTTTGGGTATGCCACTTCCCAAAAGATCTTACGAGAGGGTTATTTTTAGCCTTATTTATTTAAGGATTGCATCACTGTTGTTTAGAAATTCCATGCTTGCCAAACTTATAATAACAAGATAAGATCTCATCCTGCTCCCTTAAATCCTATAGTTTTCATCGGTCCATTCTCCAAATGGGGCATTGACTTCATGACATGTAACCCTCACTCAGTCAGGGGGTATGGATACATCATTATAGCTATGGATTAATTCACTAAATGGGTTGAGGCAATGCCTACAATTGATAACACCGAGAAAACTACAACATTGTTCATATTCAATCACATCATTACTCGGTTTGGTGTTCCTCAAGATATCTTTACCGATAATGGTAGCCATTTTCAAAACTTTATGATGTCCAAACTTACTGAAAAGTTGGGTCTTCTCCATGAAAACTCAACCCCCTATTATCTAAAGGCCAATGGCTAGGAAGAAATCAACAAAGTTCTCATTACTATGCTTCGACAGATGATAGGAATTCATAAGATAAGATGGCACACGATGTTGTTCTCGACATTATGGGAATATTGGACATCTGTCAAGTCTGCCACAGGATTTACACCTTTCCAACTAGTTTATGGTATTGAGATTGTCTTGTCGATTGAATGTGAAATACCGTCTTTGAAACTAGCCATTGAAATTCTCCCAATACCTTTGTCGAAGAAGAGTGTCTTTTGTATTTAATGCAATTAGACAAAACCCGTCGTGATTCCTCCCTAGTTATTCAAACCCAAAAGAAACGTGTTAAATCCCAATACGATAAACTTGTCAAGCAACATGTTTTTTCTGAGGGTGATCTTGTTCTCCTTTACGAACAAGATCGTGACTTGCTAGGGGCCAATAAATTCGAATCCATGTGGCGAGGTCCTTACATTGTCAAACGTGTGTTGGAGAAGGGAGATTATGAGCTAGTTGATTATGATGGAATCCCTTTGAGTGAACCTCGAAATGGGATTTACTTAAAGAAGTATTATTCTTAAGTCATTTTTTCATGAGTTCTTGTACTTTTAGTGTATCATACTCTTGTGTTCTTTTTCGTTGTTTGGTTTTGACCCTTAGTTGCGTACCTTGCGTTGTGCTTGATTTCCAAATGTTGGTGTCTTCATTACCCTACATTGGCTTCATTGATGGTGCTAGTCGCAATACTCAAAACTTATCATTTGTTTCTTAGGAAATATATGCACCTACAAATGAATTGATTAGTCTACATGGTTTTTTCCTTGGTCGTGCAACTAATAATATTGTAGAATACAATGCAGTCATCGAACTATTAACTGACGTTGTTTCACTTGGAATATGTCATCTTATTGTACGACTCGATTCACAATTAGTATTCGTACAGTTGAGTAACATCTACTCTATTCGAAGTCCTACACTATTAAGGGTATATTTACAATTTTGCCTCTTGGAACGTCAATTTGATTACATAGAATATCAACACATTACTAGATGTTTAAATACATTAATAGATGCATTGGCTAATTATGTGTTAGATAGACATTTGAGAAATTTATAAAATCCAATCACACTTTGTATATACAACAGTTAAGCCGGTAGAAGCCTCATATATATATAACGATAAAAGTTTTTACAAAAATTGTTTTTGTCTGAAGACCAAAATGTCAAAAATGTGAAGCATGTGTCTTCATATACAAATATAGCATCAAGGATGTTTCTCATGATAACATGCGACTACCTGTTCTACTCTACGGAGCAGTCGACCGATAGATGTGGATATGCTTACTGTATGGCGTTGATAATGCCTCAGGATCTCGTCAATGGAGGCATATGGGATGTCCACTGTTAGCCCCTCCAGGTTTTTCTCTATATCCTCATAGTCAAAAGAGGCTAATCTTGCTACCTCAACTCTCTCCCCTTGCCTCTAAATGGGATATGAACCTGGAGGTCGATGAGGTCCCACATCTGCATCATCAAAGAGTTTTTGATTAGTCATTGGATAAAATACATAAAAACATTTCATATTTAAAAATTACAAAAACATTATAAAAAAAAATGTACTTCTTACCTATGTTCCCCCATTGAGATTCTTCAGGAAGAATCAACTCTATATCACCTCTGAAGTCTAAGATGACATATGCGTAGTCATCTACCATAAGTATCTAGGGCCTCAACCAATCAAAGAAAATGTCATTATACCTGATGATAGGACCAGTCACATGCCATGCCATGAGGTCGCACCACCTCTTCATTCTTGGATCTTGTGGGGCCGGTATGCCCCACTCTACCTGTAGGTGCAAGTGTGGAACCCTCTCCAGGAAGAAAGACACCAAAATCAATCTATATCCGAATTGTTTCAAGTCACCCCTCCTACACTTAGTAAACTGTTTCTTCATGCTTCTGAGAACCCCATCACTCCAGTTGAAAACTTGGGGCTCCATGCATTCCATCGCATACTAGAAATCTCTCTGAAGGGTCATATGGGGAGCTGCACTCCCTGCCATACACATGATGGTGTATAGGATAGTCCGTAGAGGTAAGTCACATATGTCCCAGATAGATACCTTGCCACTATGTCTCTCAGCACCTGGAACACAATGTGCACTGTCATAATGTCTCATAGGCTCACCACCTCCTCTGATACCTGTCAATGTAAATCGAGCCCCTCGATGAGACAACTCAGTGAAAAAGTAGATATCCTTGATATCTATCTCAATGATGTGAGTCCCCACATGGAATACATGTTGGTCTACATCCCACATATGGAATAAGTATTCGAGCAACCTCAACTAGGCCCTCATGCCCTAGACCTTGAAGAATTTTAGCATTCCACACTGCCGGAGGTAATTTACCATTCCCAAGTCATTCCTGGAAAAGTAATATTCGTTCTCATGCTCTCTCTCCCACCATTCCAACATCCTTACTATAGAAAACCTAAAATGGAACATAAAAAAGGCATTAGCATCTTCATATTTCTCCTGGACACTTTTTGTTGGAAGAAGCATCTTAAAAACATTTTTACTTTGCACATGTTGTAGGCTAGCTAGCCCGTACAGTGTAGAGTCATCGCACTGTAGCTTAAAGGTCACATATGATGACCCTGGGTTGTCGCAGGGCAGGATACGAGGCGCCTACAACGACCTTTGGGCACAAGTACCCTACAAAATGAAACCTAAAAGGACATTTCTAACCAATGAAAAGTAAAAATAAATCCATGAAAAGTTGGAGGTGAAAATTACATGTCCTGTGGAGACCATTCGCCAAATGATCAACCGTGCCTCTCGCAATCTGCAGTGAATGTTTTAGGTAAAAAGAGGGTTTTGGGAGCAAAGTTTGGGTGGAGTAACAATGAAATGGTAAAATAATTTTTTACCCCATTTTATTAACTTTTTACTTTTCATTTCATTTTTCATATATTATTTTATGTATTTCGCCCAAACCCTAGACTTCTAACGGTGTCTCAAGTGTTTGATTTTTCGCAGGTGAGAAATCTAGGAGTGGAATATTGAACATGGATACATTTTTTGGGTTTTCTTTTATACATTTGTCATATGTATAAATCCTTTTAGAGTTTTTCAGGAAAAACACCGAGCTTAGGTTTTGTTCTTTCTCATGCTCTTAAATCAATGAGAATGTAACCGAGTATACTTTTTTCATCTTTTCGTACTTGTAATGGTAACATGAAAAATGAAACCCATGGAGTATCCTTTAATCTCTTTTCACACTCCATTAAAATGAAAATATTTTCGAGCGACCTTATTCTTTTCACGCTCATAAAAGTATTTGAAGAAAACATTCGATGAGAAGTAGGTTATCACTTTTTCGGTCTCCTCGAATTAACTTACAAAAAAGGAACTTGTGGAGTCCTCTTTAAGTGTTTTTCAGACTCTCTAAACATGAAAAACCCCCAAGTTTTCTCTCTTTGGACTCGTTAAACAAGCATTGAAATACCCATATGGGACCGAACCACTCCCTCTTAGGGTTCGTTAAATATACTCTGAGGGACTTGTCCAAAGGATGAGATTACATCAACAAACATATGTTATCCTCCTCAAGTTTGCGTAAAAATAAAGAGGTACTCAGCAGAAATGGTGGGGGAAATTTTGGGAAAGAAATTTGTCTCTCCATCCATGTTAGTGGTAGTAATAGTCTCTCTTGAACATGACACCCCCCTTCGTCATCGAACCCTGGTTGGGAAATCCATTTGTCTCTCGTTTGACCGTCTGCATGTCCATATGTTGGGTCCTCCTTGAGTAAATTCTTCCAAGAACATTGTCATGTCATTCATATGTTCAAGATAAGTCTAACCTTAATAAACCTCCTATTGAGTCATCCATTTGCAGTTATAAACATTCTACCATGTCGGCCTTCCCCGTGTCAGTTTCAAATCACCTCATGCTCTGATCTACTTCAAATCTATTACTTATTTCATGTTATTGATGGGGTATAAATCAAGTCCCTCCTATGAAAAGTCTTTTCCTATCGAATTCAACTCATTATCTAGGAATAAGACTTAGAAATCATTCAGTACCTTAGATCTTGCACGGCTCAATGACAGGCTTATTCACTTTCGACAATGGGTTTACATCATTGACCCCTGATTGGAAGATTCCATTGAGTGTTCGAATTCAACTCATTTATTCACATCCGTTGGATTGTTCTGGGGTACCTTGGGAGTCATTGACATCAATGGTGATTTCCCCCACGCTTGTTAACGGTCCTCATCATTGACCGATAATCAAGTGGTTTTTGCCATGTTCGACTTCAACACCTGTAATCACATGGTTAGATTCGTACTTAGGAATGACGAAATTAAATACCCTGGACCCCCCCATTCTAGTCCAGGTTTTGATGTAGTATTCATGATTTGTATTGACACATAGATCCACTTTGTATGTCTCGTGGCTATGTCCAAATTTGAATTCTTTAGAGCATAGATCCACAGTGTATTTTGGGTGACTATGCCGATTCACCTTGACATGGATCCATGGTGTATATTTAGTGGCCATGACTCATTTGACATTTTTTAATCTAAGTATGGGAATTCCTACCTCGTACAATGTTATATTATTATGTTGATGCTTGACTATTTGCAGGTTCCTGACTGATGCGCTCTTTTTTTCCAACACACACATTCTACAAAGTATTTTTTCTGTCACAAGTTCCACCCTCATACTTTGGGGGGAATTTTGTTACTCATTATTTTGGTCATATTGATGATCCATTGACAAACATGTGTTCATGTTGCCAAAAGAGCCTATATTCATGAGAAAGGTGTCTGACTTTCTCTTATCAAAAACCTTATTAAAGAGGGTTGTCGTACGCTGCACCATAAGAAAGGTACGACAATGGTTGGTCGTCACCCTCTACCCTAAAGCTGGTTTGCAACGTCTCTGAAGGCTTCTCTATAGCTAGGGTGCGACGATGTAAAGAGGCTAAGAAAAGGTCAAATTTCACGAAATTTCTAGAAGGGGATCTTCTAGAAGATGAGGTGGCATCTGTATGGTTGGGATCCTACTCGCTTCTCTGATTTGGTGGGAATATCCTAATCACTTCAATGATCTCTCTTTCCCCTATATAAAGAGGCATTTCTCATGGAAAAGGCTAAGGTTAATGAGGGTTTATTCAAGCAATATTATTATTGAATAGGCTAAGAATTGGATGAGGAATTCTACTTCAGTTCATACTTGAGAGATTCATTTCAATTTATCAAGTCATTATGGATCTTCTTCATTCAAGGATTATATCAAGTGTGTGTGTTGGAGCAAAGGGTCATCGGAAGGGCACCTTGCAACATCAAGGCTTTTGTTGTAATCTCCGATTTCATTTTAATATGATACGATGATATGTTTCTTTCCCATAAAAATTGCTTTGTTTTATTGTATGATTCCTTGATCACATGCATAAGTTATCATTGAGTATGTTATATTGCTTTCACTTTGGTTGGCTTGTGTTCCCTTGCAGATTCAACATCATAGGAGCACTGGAGTGGAGCTAGGATGACAATGACAAGAGGAAGAGATATTTAAACATTATGTTGCACATCTCTTGTTAGATAATAAATTCAATGATTAGAGCTTAGGGAAAACATCATGTTTTGTTCTATTTTTTTCTAGATCTAGGTGGATCTAGGGAGATCTTTTTATGTCCGCATTTACCAATAAGTCCCATAAAAAGGTGATAAGCCTCTTCTTCTTCTAGAAACACAAGAGTCTAAGGACATGAAAGTAATGCCAAACTGAAGGAACAAGAAGGTTACTATTGATTTCTAGGTTGTCTACATCTAGCTTCCCAACATTCTTGGGCACTAATATCTCGTTCAATTTCTTCCCATGAATTATTAAGCTTAGCACGAGTATCACCTGTGTCTAAAATGGTGTTGAACAAATTCAAAGAAATGTGGATCTGATCTTGAAGACCAGGCTCAATATTGGGCTACCTTGCAACATGCACAGTCATTAAGAAATAAAACATTCAAAGAATCAATAAAATAAAAAATATGTATTCGATTATAGTCAAGCATAAAAATTAACCATAGAGATATTGAAGATCTCCTCAATATGGTCGCCAAATAAATGTTGAGGAAAAGATATGAAATGATCTTACTCAAGCATTTTCAGATCTCACTTGGCTAAATCAAGATAGACGGGAATGTCACCCTATGTTTATAGCCATAAAAAATGTTATCGTAATTCACAAGTATTGTTTACAAGTGCTTAGGATGGTTTTTTATAAATAAAAGCTTACTGAAAAACTCATTATTTATATAATTTTATGAACATATCAGATGTTGAAATAAATATAGAGACAGAAGTAAAGAAACCAAGTCAATAATCAAAACAGATGAGACATAAATCAATCCTTTATTTCATTCCAATTCATCGAAGAATCTCTCTCTTTACAAAATTCTTTGAGGAATTTTTGGACCAAAGTCAAACTTAGACGGCCTCGATGAAACATACAAAATGACTTCTGACAGAAAATCAAAAAATGAAATTTAAAAGATGGATCGTCTTGCCACAAATTGCTTCCCACTCGATTATGCACAATAACCTTTGTCAGTCATGAAATCTAATTCACAAACAAAAAAGTCTACACAGGCTATCAAATATAGCTCAACACCTCTGAGAAACAAGTGTCTAAATGATGTAATTCAACCCTGAATCTTGATGTCTACAATAGGACCCTTCTATCATAAAAAATAATTAGGCTTCTAATGAATTGAGGAATGAGTGAAAACTGAATGATCTCAACAAAAACTCAAAGAACAAACCTTAGTATGCTTCTCCTTCTATTCTCCCCCTATTCCTCCCTTTCCTTTTTCCTTTAAGCAATTAGAATTGGTTGAAGTAGTTGAACTACTTATTTATTTAAGTTAACTAAAACTCAACCAATGTTTTAGTTAAGGGGGAAAAGTAATAAATCATAATAAGGGTTTTAAAATAAATAATAACTAGTAGGTGGGACCCCGTGTAACTCCCTTTAGATTTTAACAATAATAACACAACTATTTAATAAAAAAACCATCCCTCTTTGTGACTCCCATCATCACATTCATATTTGACAATATATCTCAATGATAATTGAAATTATTACCAAAATATATTACCCATATATCCAAAAATAGTGTGTTATCCAAAATTTTAGAAGTCAATTGTTATCACCAATTAATAAATAAATAAATACTTAAAATCCATATTTTCCACTCTAAGAGGCAATGTTTCCTTTGGTTTTGTTGTCACCTTTAGATCTCTCTGAATTTTCCTTAGGCTGTGTGGATCGTTTAGGCCTAATCTTGTTGATTACATGAGAGAATCATCCCTCAAATGCATGCGGGAGGCCACGGATTTATAAAAGTCATTGGAGGGTGAGGAATGGGAAACAATGGATTTTCCTTTGTCAGGGGCATGATGGGCCTTGGTTTTCAACCTTTTACTCGCATAGGCAGACTAAACTGGTGAGTGGACAGGGGCATATTGGGCAATTTGATTGATAGGCAGGGGAGCAGGTAAAGACAATTTAGGCCAGCCACGATGTTGGGAGACTGTCGGGTGGAAAATATCTTACCATCCATAATTTTTGGGAACTTCAGGCTATAGTGAGACATGAGGAGGCACAGGAATACCAGGGACCTATGGGGCTTGGAAAGGATGCCTTTCGGGCCTAGGCTGGACCACTCCTTGCCCAATCCAGTTAAAAACCCCATCTTGAAATAGTTGGCCTAACTCTTGTGAGTCTACATCAAAGTGTATAGAGAATCTTGGCCTTCTAGGGCCCCTGTTCCAATTACCTCTTCCTCGGTTACCTATGCTGAAAAAGCTCATTCATGTATGCATAATTGATTAGAAAATAGTTTCTTTAACAACCAGACATGACAACTCCTTTTAAAATATGAAATAAAATTTGTCTCAACAATATATCAGACTAATGCAATCCAATCCATACATATTGTTTAATAGTTTTCAATGAGAAAGGGGTGAACAAAGGTTCTAGGATATGTGAGGGGTTGTATTGAGAGAAAAATGTTAAAATGAGGGGGAAACGATCATGATTACTTCTCACAAACGACAAACAATCAACTGTAATGTAAACTAAAGAATATATCATTGTAATCCATCCCTGTGCGATCTTTTAAACTGTCCTAATACAAAATCTCTCTTAACTGTAATTAAATTTAGAAACAAGGGGTGGATAATGAATATGGGAAGGTGAGGGGATTGTGATGTGCAAAAAGTGAAATAATGGTAGGGAGAAGAGAGAATATTGTTTGTAAAATTAATTAAGTAATCCATAAAACAATTTTGTATATAATACAAACAATCCAACACCAACTTAACAATTGTTGTGATTGATTAAACAATTACTGTGTGTTAACACTTGTTCACTGTCCACAGTTAAATATTCAACACTTTTTATTAACACAGTGTCATCACACTCAAAATCAATATGCTTTTAAAACATCCTGTAAAATAATTTTGCTCCCTCTCATTTCTTCCATTTAATATTCAAAACATAATCCCAATGAACACATAGTCATTTTTTCCAACTTTGTTCAGCATCAAAACCTTAACCATTGTCCATAAATTAATTCCTCAAATCAAACACAGACATAAGATCTTTTGAAACATGACTGATTCCATTCCTTCAACCAATTTTAACAATTTAACTGCAATGAAACCGTACCACTAAAAACCTTGTGCCCATCTCTGATGGTGCAATAAGACGATACGATGCACGATATCCATAAATCATACACAGTGGACAACCAAGCCACAATCATCAACACTTCAAAATGAAATAATCTCGATCAGGAAATTAAAACAAATAGTAACAACGACCATTATTTCAATTTATACCATGTTGTAGAAAACATACAGACCAACGCATAACACAAAGAAGCATTTATGTGACTGTTCATATCAAACCATACAATAATGTTGAGTTAACAACCCAACTGTTACAACACAAGGAGACAACAACTTTATGTCCATTATCATTCCCTTTTACAACTTCTCTAATCAACCACTTAAACCATGATGAGTTATTGACTCAACTGTCACAATAAAAGAATGCAGTGATTATATACCAATAATCATTTCCGATTATAACTGTGAAATCAACTCTATCAACAGAGATGAGCCAATAATCAAAACCACTATCGATGTTATTCCACAAACTCGTAAAAGTCAACAAGATACCTGACAGGATATAAATGGCTCAATTTATCAAAATCGGGCTCTGAATAATCAAGGGTTTGCTTGGTGGAACCAACACAGGGAGACTAGAGTTGACCATACCAACAACAACTGATAACCCTTCGAGACAACATGGTGGATGCATAGGCCACATAACCATTATCTTGCAATACAAGGTGACAGTTCACACTAGGTAGGAGACACTATGAACAGAGGAGCAGAGGCTCTTCACTAGCCAGTAAGTAACACCGAGAACACGTAGGGCATAACCCTCGTGGTTTTCCTAGAAAAAAAAACCGAATAATGCTAATATAAATGCAGAGCTCATGTAATAGAAACCAAGCCTAAATAAAACCTCTTGGCGTAATAGCCACCATAACCAGTTGTGTAGATACCAATAACATAAAATGAGCCCATGACCAGGTGGAGAACGATATGCAGTGACCCAAAGGTGGTTCAAAAATTACACAACAACCCCATAACAATAAATAAAACCGAGTATGGTTGCAAGGACTATGAGGATACGACCAACAAGTCTAGATGATATGAAACCCTACAGAAAAACCCATAAAGACAACATATAGACTTCACGTCTTCCACCACACAGAACAATTAATGAAATTGTGACTTCAACCATCAAATTTTCCATTTGCAGCGAATAAAACAAACAACCATTCCAGAAAAACACCACGAGTTTACACAATTGCCAGCCTCAAGAAAAACACAGACCAATACATCACCGAGCCAATATTTACTTCATAAATAGAGTGAGTTCATGGATGGTGAAAAAAACATATCTGTAACCAAATGGCCTTAAAAATGCGATCTTGGTCAAGCAGTTCCTTCCTCGCCTGAATATCGTATCTTAACCACAACAAAAATCAAATGAACAATATCCAATATAGGGTGAAAACCAGTGGGAGAGGTATGGAGTGACGTGAAGTAAATGCACGTTGCTTCCATTCTCTCTTCATTCAATTACTTAGTACATGACATCCAACCAACATTAATCCATGCCATTAATCCATGCATCGAAAGTTGCATACATTACTTGCCAAATGCGCCACCCGATCCATACTAACCATTAATCCAAAACCGTGCTATAACATATATCACATGTGCCCATATAACTCAATAATAATCTTATAACCACTAACATTGTTAGTTAGGACTAAAAATAATCCTTTTAACATTTCAATTTCTCATAGTATAGCATAGCATAGTATAGTATAGCTCCTCCTTCTTGGATTTTTTTTCATAGGTCCCTTTTCCATTGCTCTTATTTGTTGTTACTAACATGTATCTTGTGTAGGTGTAACAAGTAATGAATCAAGGCGCCAATATCAAAGGTAATACTAGTTAACATAAGTAATCATGACATGGAATTTAGAGTCTAGAGCAACAAAACCAACACATAACATGCATTATCCATCTTCCATTTGTTGCAAATAGAACCAATATTTCATCATCAATCATGTAGAACCCTGTAGGAAGTGTCGAACAACAACATATAATGTGCAACAAGACTATCTTTGATCCTCCAATCTACAAGGGGGTCCCACCTACTAGTATTATACAGATCATTACCTTATAAATAATAGGCTCTTAGCAACACTTTGGGGGCAAAATCCTCGTTGCGATTTTAATCGTCAACACCATCATGGTATTTTGTTTAATATTATCCTTAACTTCTTTGTACCAGTCATCATCTATCTATAAAGTTAAAATATTTTCTCAAAGATTCGTCTTAAGAGGTATTACTGAGAATATGTGTGGTCTCTGACTCAATGCATCTTCTACTCGGTTTACCATTCCTTTAATGTAAGTAATCTAAAAGTCGTATTCGCTAAGTAATTCTGACCAATGCCTCTGTCACACGTTCAAGTCACTCTGAGTAAATATATGATGCAGTCCACAGTGATATATATTTAATTTTCATTTTCTTCCATTCAGATAATGTCTTCATACTCTCAAGGCATACACAATCTCTAATAACTCCAAGTCATATGTTGCATATTTCTCTTCATGTCTTCTTAATTTCCTTGAAATGTAAGCGATCACTCACCTGTCTTGCATCAAAATTCCTCCTAAACCTTCCTTGGATATGTCCATGCATACCAAGAATTATTTTTTCATGTCGGGGACCTTAAATATCAGTGTTGTCATTAACAACTCCTTAAGCTTTTGAAATGCTTCTGCACATTTCTCTGTCCATACAAATTTCTTATTTTTCTTCTGCAATTTCGTGATTAGATTTTCTATCTTAGAAAAACCTTCGACGAATCATTGATAATATCCTGATAGACCCATAAATATGCGCACTTATTGTACATTTATCAGAGCTATACATTCCATAATAGCCTCTACTTTTGTTGGATACACAACGATACCTTTTTTATATATGATATGTTCCAAGTAATTAATCTTTGATTGGTAAAAAGAAGACTTTGACAGCTTCTTGTACAACCTATTTTCTCTTAAAAATTGTAAAACCAATAACAAGTGTTTGTCATGATATTCTCTTGTCCAATAATAAATCAATATTTCATCGATAAATACTTATACAAAATTGTCCAAGTATTCCTGAAACATCCCATTCATCAAACTCATAAATACCCCTGGGGCATTCGTCAATCCAAATGATAGAAAAATAAACTCATAGTTTCTAAATATCATATTAAATATGGTCTTAGGGATATCTTCCTCTTTGATCCATAACTGGTGATATCCTGATCTCAAGTCTATCTTAGAAAACAAAATTTCTCAAACACAGTTTCTCCTTTCATTTGATCGAAAAAATCGTCTATTCTTGGCAACAGATATTGGTTCTTGATCACTGCTTTGTTAAATTGATGATAGTAAATACAAATCATCCATGATCCATCCTTCTTTCTAAAAACAATTACTGGCGCACCCCACGACAATACACTTGGACGTATAAGTCCCAAGTCTAACAATTCCTTCAGTTGTGTTTTCAACTCCTGCAATTCAGGTGTTGACATATGATATGGCGTTCTCACAATCGTTTTTTTTCGAGGTTTCAAATCTATGGTAAACTAAAGTTCTCTTTCTGGTGGGAAATGTGGTAGTTCTTCCAAAAATACGTCTGCAAGCTCTGATAATACTGGAAGGTTATCTAGTCCTCTTGTCTTGCCCTTTTTGTTAAGTGCTAAGATGGCATATAACTTGCATCCCTTGCACATATTTTTTTGTAATTGTAGGGAAGAAATAAATCTCAGTGAAACCCCCTATTTTCTTCCTACAATCACCCTATTCTGTCCCAAATCATCCGTCAAACTTAACCACTTTGTCTTGCAGTTAAGTATCGCATCATTCGATTCTAACTAGTCTATTTCAATCACTATGTCATAAGATCCTAAAATCGTGACATAAATATTTACCTTCATTACAAAATCACCCATGTTAATGCTACAATCCATAACCTTTCCTCCAACTTTGTTTTTGTCTCCCGATGCCATTTCTACATATATGAACTCGTCTTGTTCGAATACCTTTACAAAAACTTGTTGACCTTTAACTTCTCTATGTTCAGATGTGGATAATATCTAAGTATCTCCATGGACTTGGCCTCATACTATGGTACCATATGACTACATTGTCATAAGGCGTTGAACTCATTAAGATGGAACTCAATGAATTCATCGGACAAGTACCCCTCCCGAAATTTTCCTCAAACAATTACCATGACACGTCTTCAATGACCATGTTTAGCTGAGGTAGGAGTGTCTTCAACCAAAGTAGAGCACTCCCTTTCAATTGAAAGACCTCCATGTGTACCTTCATGTTGGAGGTGTAATCATGAAGTGTGAAGCACATCGCCATGTTCTCCAACCATACCTCAGCGACTAAGCCATCTATGGCACACAATAACTCAGGAAATTTCACCTTCTTGAGTTCTCTGTGTATGGTACTACTAGCTACTGGAGTGCGTTGTGAACCCTCATTGGGCACATAAGTTTTTCCCTCATCCTGATCAAGAGGAATTATCAATGCCTCTGACATCCTCTAGAAGAATCTCATCATACCTACCACATCTCCCAAAACAACATGCTCCTACTCAGTAGTATGCTCATCTTCCTAAGGGTTAGATCCCTCTAGCATATATACTCTCAGAGGAGGCACACCTCTTCCTCCTGCACCATGATGTCTACTTCCCCTGCATCCTATAACCATGACTATCTGCATGGACAATTCCAAAATTTATCAGTGATAAACAACTAACTGTCAATAAGAAAGTGGAAGGAGTAATGGTCCGCTGTCACAGGGTTGAACCTTCTCTGATACCATATGTAACGATCCCTATGTTAAGACATAAATGTAAGTGATTACAATAGTGGTAAAATTGTTTTTTTGAAACATCAATTAGGACAAGTTTTATACGAAAATAAAATACATCAATATTTACACATTCTATTCTCATCTATATCACTACACAACAAGATTATGATACATCATATTTATTCATAGATCAACCACATCACATAAAGATAACAAAATATGTACACTCGCCCAACCTACCCTGGAAGGTTAGGACCTCCAAGACACATAATCAACACTCAAGTTTAGGATTTATCCAATTGACTTTGACCATTCAAGGTCTTAGGAATGGCGATTATTTTGAGGAACAAAGAGGTATCTAATTCCCATAACCCCAATCCTATATCTGAAATTCAATACTAGAATCAACAAAAATACTTAACCATAAATTCTTCAAGGAACAATAGAATAATCTACTATGCTTAAGCAATCATTTAAGCAATACTCAAGTGAAATTAAGAAGGAAACATAATATAAACTTTATTATGAAGAATAACAAGAAATTCTACTTAAAAAGAATGTAGAGAATCCATACATTAAGTCTTCTAGCCAGATAGTATTGAATGATCTAGCAATATAGTACTAAATGATCTACGTTATTGAACCAATCGTGATACTCCTCATCTAAATCTTGATTAGTAACTACGTCCTATGAATCACGATGTTTAACTAATTCTTCCAAACCTACATAGTGTGCATTCAATTATTTATGAAGTAAGGGTATTCAATAATAAAAGTTGTATTCTAACACAATAACAAGATAAATAGAAATTCATATATCAATAATTATAATGAAATTTTATTGCAATGTCGTCACTTTTCATCCATAGATTCTAACTACTAAAATTTGAGTATGACTCTTTTATCCATTAAATTTTAACATGTAGATGAACTCAACCCTTGTAAAATCATTGGAACATAAATCAAAAGATGTAGAGGTTATCAATTTTATTATAATTATAATTTACTCATTAACTTAATTTGTGAATCTAGACATTCATTCTATCTATTTATTAAAGATACTACCATATGAAAAAGATTCACCTAATAAAAGCATTACCAACCCATATGCTAATAATGGATATAAGCTTTTATCTCTAAGTTAATTCAATCAATTTATCTTGTATACTGAATATTAGTTACTAATAGTATGGAATTGATTTAAGGTCAATAGTATGAGTAATTAAATAATAGATGACTTTAGCAATTATTATATGTATTAAATAAGAATGAAGTATTTGTAAATTGTTTTTTAAACGATCTTCATTCACATTAATATAATAATTGTGTACAATAAATTTGGTGAAATGAAGAATTGGGGCGATCACTAAGCTTTCAAAATCTGAGGAATCGATTTCACTTCTAGTAAGTTTGGCAACCAAATATCATGGAAGTTCTAGACAATAGGAGGAAGTTTCCGACGGATCTCACACAATGAAATTGAATTGAATTTAATACATTATTTATATAAAATTTTGCAAGGTCTCATAATTTATGTCAAGTCTTGTGACCAATTCAACTACCATAAGTCTCTAACATGAAAACTAATCCTTGAATTCTTACATATTACGAATTCTCTACTATGTATCAATAAAAAATTCTATCACAACAAAATTCATTTAATAAATTCTGGTACAACAACCGAATGAGATGAAATATTTGAAGATGATTCTCAATCTAAGTCTTGCTCAACCTCCAATCCTTCACCTGCTAATCCAAGAAATTCATCAGTACCTCCCATCTAATGCTAGGGGTACTCTTCTTTTCCCGTATCCCCCCAAGCCGCAAAGGGGCCAAGCACAAAACCAAAATTTCAATAGAACCCAACCTTGCCTTGCAAGTAAGAGATTTCACTCTTTCCACAAGCTTGGTATCCCAACTCTCACAAGTAAAACACAATCAACAAAACTTTGGCAGCATAACAGTACCAAGAAAAGTGAGATCCATTTCTCCTCTTCACCATTTCTTTTATAGAAAAATCCCCAATGACACATGTCCTCATGAAAAAAAAAAAAAACGTTTTTATTAATTTAATTAATATTATTCACCTGCACACTTTGTTAGGATATTTAGACACTTAGGAGTTAGTTAAGATCTACTTGATCTAATGTGTCGTTAGGTAAAAGTGTGTTTCTTAGTGTGTTTCTTTAGTATGCATTAGTATGCATTTGTAGTTAAGAAATCCAACGGTCACGACATGTTCCCGACATAGAGTGATCCGACAGTTCATACTCTCCTCAATCTTAACGGCCATTGATTTGTGGCTTAACACCCGATTGGTACATGATATCTATTTAAAGAGCATGGAGGGTCATTTTTCGATGATCGATTTTGAGAAACTCTATTGTAAAATCTCTCTGCAATCTTTTCCTTTTGCATTAATAAACTGCTCCAAGTGGTCGCATTGGCTGGGGCCGTGGATGTTTCTTCATAGGGGGTTTACCACGTGAAAACATCGGTCTATTGATCTTTGATATAGTTATGTGAGTGGTTATTGAAGGTGTCTGTCCTCTGTTGGAATACCTGTGTTGTCGAACATGGTATCAAAGCCTGTTTGAAGACCCACTCATGTTGTAGATCGAGTTCGTTAAGCTGAGTTTCCTCATCTCCATTTTCTGTCATTTCCATACATTTATGGGCTGAGAGGACTATTCCATTGCATTCCGAGCACGTGTTTCACTTAGGAACACTTTTTGTTTCACTCAAAAAG
Source organism: Picea sitchensis (assembly GCA_010110895.2). NCBI lineage: Eukaryota > Viridiplantae > Streptophyta > Pinopsida > Pinales > Pinaceae > Picea > Picea sitchensis. Next base: position 65,320 of record SNQJ01S0031876.1, on the reverse strand, counting down.
GTTTCGGTTTTCCCAAGATACGACCATTACAATCAGATCCGGAGGTATAAAGCTTGAATACACATTTTTTAAATTTTTGCAGAGTAGTATTTTGGTTTTGTTTTGGTTTTATTTTGGTTTTGTATTATTTATTTCTGGGTTGCTACTCTTTTAGATCTGTGTATGTTCTTTTCCCTGCACCCTGTGCGATCTCGGAAAATCAGAAATAGATAGGAAAAGGTGCATCTTTCGGGTAAGCTAACTGAGATCTAATCTTTGATGTCATTGAGAAGCAAAAAAAAATTCTTGTGTGAAAAGAGTTTTTTTAGCACGCTCTCCAAGTTCATCTTCCGCAACAAAAACAACAACAACAAAAATCCTCCTTCTGAACATTATTATATGTTTTTCTAGATCATTTGGTTAAAAGTTGCCTTATTAAGTAAGAGGTCTTGAGTTCAAGTCTCTCTTTTGTTACTTTTATTTTTTTTGAAGTTCATGCTAAAATTGTAAAGTGTATTTCACTTCAAGTATAAAAGTCAATCACTATAAGTAGCTT
>SNQJ01S0031876.1:46894-64735 GCA_010110895.2 Picea sitchensis | reverse complement strand
AAGTATAAAAGTCAATCACTATAAGTAGCTTTAATATTTTATTTTAGAGTTATTTATTTTTCATGCAACTTTTCTGTTATAAAGTAACTTCATTGTAAAAGTGATCCCCACTTCTCTTTATAAAAGTGGGTCACTTCATAAAGCATCATACACTATCACGTGGTCATTTGGTTACCATTTATACCTTTTTTTAAAAGGGCATAACTCTCACATCCGAAGTCTGTTTTTAGTGCCATTTTTTTTAAACCACACAAATTTTCGAGATCTTTCCATCCAGATCATCAGTTTCAGTTTTTAAATCCATATTATCTACATATTTAATATGGCTTCTACAAGTAATGTTTTTCTTACCAACACCAACTACTTCCAATGGAAATATCATATGGAAGATTTATTAAGAAGTAAAGGCTTGTACCAGATTACCTTGGGAAGGAAAAATAACCCACTGATGATGATAAGAAATCCAAATGGGCTAATAGGAGTGACGAAGCACATGGACTAATCAGAATGTCCATCTCTCTTGATTTAAGATACCACCTTCAAGAAATTGATGACCCCGAAGAAGCTTGGGAAAAGATTGAATCTGTGTTTGGTAAACTCAATATTATTCAAGCACAACAGTTAGAAAATCAAGTATTGACCTTGAGTCCAAGTGATTTTTCTTTCCTTGGAGACTATCTATCTAGGTTTAAAACACTCATAATTTTATGTGAAGAATGTAAGATAAAAATGAAGGAAGAGAATTGCATCTATCTTATTCTTTCTAAGCTAGGTAGTGCATATTTTGTGTTTGTATCTACATTTTATGCCATGAGAGAGGCTCTAGGGAAATCTTATGAAAAATCCACTCTTGAGTCATTTTGTGTTGCTTTGATTAGAGAGGAAGATAAGTTTGTATAACTTGGAGTGATCAGCACTGCAGGTACCTCCAACAAAGCCTTAGTTTCCCATCAGAAATATAAACCCAAGAATCCCAAGAAGCAACATCCTCTCCACAACAAAAAGAAATATAAGGGTCTGAAACCCACTCAAGCAACTTTTTCTCCAAATGGAGACAAAGGAGAAAAATATAAAAATAAGAAGACTAACAGACATTGCAAATTTTGTGATAAAGATGGTCATGATGAGTCCAAATGTTTCAAGAAGATGGCAGTTTTAGAAGCAGTGATGAAGAAGCACAACATTAGTATTGATTCTACTTCTTCTTCTTCTTCTCATGGACATGCACTTTTTGCTTATGGTTTCTCCTTCAATAGACCTTCTACTTCTACTTCCGATAAGTGGCTTATTGATTCTGGAGCATCTTATCATATGGCTAAGGATAGAGACATATTTTATACTCTACATGAATGTAACACCAAGAAAATGTTTGTTGGTGATAATAGATCTCTTAGTGTTGAAGGATATGGAACAGTTCAAGTAGAAAATGGTCATTTCAATGATGTATTATGTGTTCCAAGTCTTTCTTGTAACCTTCTATCAGTATATCAAATGACTCATTCAGGTGAAGGTAAAACCATAGAGTTTTCACCTCACCAAGTTGTAATCAAGGATCTAAAATATCCTAAGCATGTTCTTGCAATTGGAATTGCTGATGATATTACCAGGTTGTACAAGTTTGACAACTTTGGGTCATCATCTTTTTCATCAATTTTTGTTGCTCATAGCGATGACCTGAGAAAACTTTGGCATGAGAGGTTTGGTCATCTAAACTATCACTCATTGAAACAACTATGTAATAAACATATGGTGACTGGTCTTCCTCTTGTTTCATGTAGAGATGTTGTTTGTACCGGTTGTGCTTTTGGCAAACATCATTGGGATAGTTTTGAAAAACGTGCCTCTTGGCACGCCTAAGGTCCTTTGCAACTTGTTCACAATGATTTGTGTGGTCCAATTTCTTCTCCTTCTTTTTATGGGTGCAAATATTTCTTAACTTTAATTGATGACTTTTCCAGATGTCCTTGGGTTTACTTCGTAAAACTTAAGAGAGATTTTTTTGACAAGTTTTTGGCCTACACGGCCCTTGTAGAAAAGAAATATGGACATCAAATTCAAAGGTTAAGAACAAATAATGGAGGAGACTATGTGAACAATAATTTTAGAAGTTACTGCACTACATAGGGAATCCAAATGCAACACATTGTTCCATATACACCACAACAAAATGGTGTTGCTGAGAGAAAGAACCGCACATTAAAATACATGACTAATTGTATGATCCAATCTAAGGGATTAAGTCTAAAGTATTGGGTGAAAGCCATCAACTGTGAAAATTACATAGTAAATTGCACTCTCACAAAGGCTCTTTAAAATATAACGTCGGAAGAAGCTTGGACTAAAATTAAACCAGATGTTAGTCAGTTCCGTGTATTTGGTAGTATAGCATGGGCTCACATTCCTGATGAGAAAAGGAAAGCATTGAAGCCTAAAAGTGAGAAGTGTATATTTTTTGGTTATTCTGAAGATGTCAAATATTATAGACTTCTTCAAACAAATTGTAATGAAATTATTATTAGAAGAGATGTTAAATTTGATTAAAATCTTTTAGCCTACAAGCCTAATTTGGTATTTGTGCCTTCTTTGGCTTGCGAGCCTAATTCAATGGTTGTTCCTTCTTCGTCCTGTGAGCCATCTTCGGCGTTTGTGCCTTATTCTGTTTTGGTTTCTTCTTTAGATGATGACAGTGAGGATAAAAATCCACCTCCACCTGCTCACCTTCCTCCAGATGAGTCCTCTGAACCTGAACTAGCACCATCTCCACCACTTCCTCAATGGGTTCATTCAACACGAGAAGCAGTTGGTGATCTTGTCGGTGATCCTTTAGATCAACGTCGGACACGTTCAAAATTCTAGTGAGCCTCTTCTCTTTTGGCTCAAGTTTTAGAAACTCATGATCCAGAGACATTTGCAAAAGCTTCAGGTCATCCAGATTGGGATACAGCCATGAATGAAGAGTATCGTTCTTTAATGGAAAATGATACTTGGGATCTTGTACCTCTTCCAAAAGGAAGAAAACTTATCAGATGTAAATGGGTCTACAGAACTAAGTATGCATCATATGGAAGTGTTGAAAGACACAAGTCTCAATTAGTTTCCAAAGGATTTTACCAAGTTGAAGGAAATGACTATAATGAAACCTTTTCCCTTGTAGCCAAAATGAATTCCATATGCCTTGTTCTTGCCCTTGTTGCCTCGCATAAATGGGAGGTCCATAAAATGGATGTTAAATCTACCTTCTTACATGAATATTTGCAAGAATAAATCTACATGGAACAACCTCCTGGCTATGTCCAGAATGACTCTAGCCTTGTTTGTCACCTTAAGAAATCTCTTTATGGTCTCAAGAAAGCTCCCCGAGCTTGGTATGCCAAAATGGACAACTTTCTTATTTCCACTGGATTCTCTAGATGCCATTCTAATCCTAATGTCTATACTAAGAAAGTAGGAATCCATATCATAATCCTTGTACTTTATGTTGATGACCTTATCCTTACTGGTAGTGACTCAAAACTTTTAAACCATGTGAAAACTAGCCTTAAGAATAAATTTGAAATGACATACTTAGGCTTTTTGCACTACTTCCTTGGCCTCCAAGTTTTGAAAACCAATGAAGGATTTTTTTTTTCCCAGTACAAGTATGTCTGTGACCTTCTTCTTCACTTTCACATGGATGATTGTAAACCAACCGCTTCTCCCTTCCAGTCTGGAGTCAAGCTTACTACCACCTGTACTTCTCCTAAAGTTGATGCCACCCTGTACCGTCAGTTAGTTGGTAGCCTCTTATACTTGACTCATACCCATCCTGATATTTCCTTTTTTGTTGGTATTGTTGCTCGGTATATGAAAACATCCCAAGAAAGCCATTGGAAAGAAGCTAAAAGGATACTTCGCTATGTCCATGTACAACTCAGTTTAGGATACATTATAGTTCAGGGGGGACTCCTTTATTGGTTGGTTTCACTGATTTAGATTGGGTCGGCGACCCTGATGATCAAAAATCTACTGCAGGTTATGTTTTCAACCTTGGTTTATGACCTGTCACTTGGGCATGTAAGAAACAACAAGATATTTCACTTTCTTTAGCAGAAGCAGAGTATCGAGCAATGGTAAATGAAAATCAGGAAGCCTTGTGGCTTCGATAGATCCTTTTAGAGTTTGGATTCCAGTAGCAGCATCTAAACAACCTTTGGTCCGACAATCAAAGTGCCATCAAGATCGTCAAATACCCAGTTCAACATCAGCGTAGAAAACACATCGAGCTACACATGCACTTCATCATAAATCTCATTCATGATCAATTTATTGAAGTGCTCTTTTGTCCTACAAAAGATCAAGTTGCAGATATTTTCAAAAAGTATCTTATAGAAGTGAAGTTTTCCAAACTTTGATCTATGTTAGGAGTTCAAGAAGTTTTCATTAAGGGGGGATAGGCTCTAATGCCTCCTTCCTTCTCCTATTGTGTCACCATTGTAAATCCTTCAATCCTATCCCAAGTTGTTCTTAAGGGGGGATGTTAGGATATTTAGAAACTTAGGATTTAGCTAAGATCTACTTGGTCTAATGTGTCGTTAGGTAAAAGTTTGTTTCTTTAGTATGCATTAGTATGCATTTGTAGTTAGGAAATCTGACGATCACGATATGTTTCAAACATAGAGTGATTTGACTGTTCATACTCTCCTCAATCTTAACGACCATTGATCTGTGGATTAACACCCGATTGGTCTATGATATTTATTTAAAGAGCATGGAGGGTCATTTTTTGATGATCGTTTGTGAGAAAATCTCTTGTAAAATCTCTCTGTAATCTTTTTCTTTTGCACTAATAAGCTTCTCCAAGTGGCCGCGTTGTTTGGGGCCATGGATGTTTCCCTGTAGGGGTTTTACCACGTGAAAACATTGGTGTGTTGATCTTTGTTCTAGTTATGTGAGTGGTTACTGAAGGTGTTCATACTCTGTTGGAATACTTGTTTTTTCGAACACACTTTTCACACTCTCCCCAAGTTGCACATGTAATTGCCATTTTTATTTTATTTAAAAGCCATTTTCCTTCACATTTCCCCAATGTGTTCCTATTTTTTCTCTTAGATGTCCCTTAGTTCCCCAAATTCCCATTTAATGAGTGTCCCCTAACTAGATCTTAGTTTGGGTTGGTTTAGGATTCTTCTTTTAGTTAGACTTAGTGGTAGATTGACTCAATATATCATTCTATGTCTACACCTAGTCTTTCATGTTTTAATCTCTTTCTATTTTAAAAATCCCTTTTATTATTTTCATGCACACATGTGCATTTTACCCAACCTTGAAATTTGTATTCCCCTTTTTCCTACAGTTTGACTTATGTCAAATCTTTTGACTTAATTAATATTTTATTTAGTCCCTTAATTAAACTTAGACTTAGAATTAGTCTTAGTCTTAGGCTTAGACCCTTGTTAGGATTCTAATTTATAATTTAATGATTAATTAATACTCTATTCTGACAAGTTATAAATATTTCATTATATTTTCTAGGCTGTCTAGATTTTAATTGACTCATAATTTAATTACGTGACGTGACCTTCAAGACACACCTTCATGCTCCAAGGGTGCCACTCACCTTTGACTGGTTTTGGAATTTTGTCCAACCCTTGGAGTCAACACTCCATTCGACCGACCTTGTGAGAGACTAAGGGATTCTAAGGAATAAGGATTTTGCCTTATTGTGTGCCCTTTAGATTTCCTTATGAGCGACTGCCTGAGTTTTCCCTCATGACATTGTGTACCTCTCGAACTAGGTAATCATTAACCTACAATTCAGGTCACGGAGGGAGTGCTAGTAAGATGTGACAGGGAATTTGTCACAACTCTCCCTCAAATGTTTGGTTTCCGTGCATGACCCCTTTACTCCTTATGTGAGTCATATTAGCAAGCATCATCAAGCCTGCATCCACTGACAAGAACAGTGGAAATAATACATATACATAAATCATATTGTAATCAATCATATATCACATGTGTGTAAAATGAAATACTCAAACAAAATACAATCCACTCCCTGACTCAATCTGGAGTCCAAGGAAGTCCATTGATAACATCAACATCCATAACTTGTCATGTGTCCTACACACTTAGGAGAACTCGTCAATAATATATGTCAATACATATACATTTGAAAGTAACAATAAATCACAATACATCATCATCATCATATATAACTTATAATTGAAATGAATGTACCATAACCAGATCACTTGCACACAAGTGTCCTTGAATAATAAGTCAATATACATGTGCTCAGTATAACGGGATGTTACATAAGAGTTTGCATATGGTTGTTGTTGTTCCAGGAATATGATTTTGAGGTTGTTTTGAAACCAGGGAAATTAAATGCAGGACCAGATCACTTATCGCGCATACTATCAGAAGAATATGCAAGAAATCTATATGACAACTTGTCAGATGTGCAGTTATTTGCAATTAAAATGGTGGATGACTACTTCATAGAAATTGTGTAGTTTTTAAGTACATGAATGGCCTCGTCAGACATGATAGTTGCACAGAAAAAAAAAATTGGTTCTTAAATCAACATACTACCATCTACTTGCAAGGAACTTATACAAGTTAGGTGCATATGGAATATTAAGATGATGTGTGTTAGAGAGTGAAATGCCAATGATACTCTTAGAAGTGCACGAAGGAATTGAAGGAGGCCACTATACAGGTAAAGAAACCATATAGAATATTTTGTGTGCAAGGCTTTGGTGGAACACACTTAACAAGGATGCTAAATAATATTGTCAGGCATGCAATGATTTTCAAAGGGTGGGAAATCAATACATAAGGGATGATATGATTTTTCACCCACATGTTACGTTGCAGGCGTTTGATAAATGGGAGACAGATTTCGTTGGACTGATTAACCCACCAGCGATAAGATTAGGAGTTAGATATATAATCAATGTGACATATTATTTGAACAGATGGGGAAAACAAGCATCATTGTTGGCAGCAGACCGAAGTGGAAAGAAGGATGATTGTGGGGAAAGAAAGCATGTAGAAACTAAAGTAACAACTGGAGGGAGACACAACACACGCGCATAAGCATGCACAAGGAAAACAATAGTTGGAAGGAAGAACAACACGCACGCATGGGAGGAATACCTAACGTCGGTAGGGTTAGGGTTTTTGTAATACATTGTAAATGATTGAAGAGCCTGATAGATATAAATATAGATATGTAGGTATAATGGCGGGTTCCCTTTTTTTGGTTGTTTAAGGTTGGTTCCTGATTAGTTGACTTTTGTATTGTTCATATTGGTTATGTACAAGCCGATACGATATGTAATGTTATGATGAACTATTCTGTAATATTTTGAGCTATAGGGGAGAGGAGAGAAGGAATATATGAGGATTAGATCGCAGGTTGTGGAGCCTGGTGCGATCTAGTTCGCCTCACATAGAGCTTACCCATCTGAGGAGAATTGTAAGCGCGTGATGCTGGAGATGCAGAACTACCATAATAAAAGAGCCAAGAGACAAATATTTGTGGACGTAGCCCAGGAGGGGGTGAACCACGATAATATCTATGTAATGTGATAAATGCATGTATGTCTTTACTTTCTTTCAGCAGTTAATTGTTGTGCTTAATGAATGAGTTATTATATTTTTATGGAATATGGTGGCATGTTAAGGGAATAACCTGTGAATACAGTTCATAATCGCAAATAATAGTATATTGAAATCATCATTTATAATAGTTGGCCCTGAATAACAAACCCCTATCTCATACTCAATCCTGGGCTGTAAACACCTGAGTCTTACAACCACCCATTTAAATCTATCTTGGGTGAGACTACACAACGCATTTTGTGTTCTTTGTTGCCTTCTGCTTCACCAGGGGGACCGATAACTTTAGAGTCTTTGTTGGAAACCTGAGAAGACATGAACCCTGGGTCAATAACTCAGACAGAAGAAAAGGGAGAATAAATAAACAACAAATGGTTATGTTGGCATTGGAAGGAACAAGAGGAGGACTGAGTAGAGGAGATAGATTGAGAGAGAAAAGAACAAAGAAAAGAAAAGAGCAATGAGCCATTAGAAGGGGATGTTGAGACCGTGGAACCCCACAAAATCTGAAATCGAAGGTTGGTTGAGAACCAAAGAACTAGAGTTTGCACAGAAAGACAATAGAAACCCTAGAATCACACCCCGAAAATATCTGGAGAAATACATGTTTACTGATTTGCACGAAGTATTTTTCTGTGATTTTTCGTATCTGCTACAGAAGTGGCTACTAAGGTTGAAGGATAACCACACGACGAACTAGATTCAACAGCTAGATTGGACCCCAGTACAGATTGAGTAGTTACAACAGGTGAACAACAAATTCACCCATGTAGTAGACTTATGGCTTGACAATATTGTTCCAGGGTTCATAACAGAGTTTGCAATTGACACAATGAAGTCATATAGCGCAACAAAGCAAGAATTTCTATGCGGACCTCAAGGAAGGTACATTCGATCACTGTATACTTTTATTAAGATACTATATATAAGAAAGGGTTAATGAAAATGGAATCAGATGGCTAAACTTCCCTACATGCATGGGGGAAGGGGGGAAGCACTGACAGAGAGGGGATAAATGGAAGGAGGTAAGAATAAATACAAGGAGGAGGAACCCTTGGACCCGATCATGATGGATGATGACCAGATCAAGTGGATCTTGGCATCATCAGGAAAGACATGTAGCAGAGAACCCTACCAAGATAAGGTGAATACCAAGAAGAGAGTTGTAGCCACGACGGAAGGCTTGTCTAGTGACGAGGAAGAGGTAGAGGATCTCTGGGCTGTGGAGCAAATTGAAGAAATCCTGTGCAACATATGAGAGGAAAACGAGAGGTCCAAGAATGGGAGGAGAAGGTAGCCATCCTATCCATGTTAATGTCAGTGTGGAACCCATAAACCCATGTGAAACTAATACACCAAAGAGAACACGACCATTTAGACAACCTAAGTTCGAAGGAAGTCCAACAGTAGGAAGTACATATACACAAGGAGAAAAAACTAGAGGAGCCAGTTCATGCAACACTAGTCAAGTATCTACACCGTGTAGAGGAGGTAGTATTTTAGTATTCAGAATGGTAGGACACGATCCTACCATCAGATTACCAAAATTCTAAGGAGAAGCAGCAGAAGATCCCGAGAAACATTTTTTCATTTGTGCAAAGATCTGGGAAGAAAAAAAAATCACCGATGAAGATACCAAACTCGCGCAGCTAGTGATTACGCTAAGAGACTGCACACTATATTGGTGCATGAGCCTAGACACAAACAGTGCCCCAAGGACAATAAGGACACTAGCAAACATTAAGAATTTATTGATTAATGAGTTCCAGAAGTCGAGCTCAAAGGATCAGTACATGAATGAGATGATAGAAATAATACAAAAACCAGAGGAATTGGTATGGGAGATTGATTAGAGATTCAAGCGACTGAAGGGAAAGCTAAAATACCTTATGACCGATATGCAACATTGGCACCTATTTTTCAACTCAATACTACCACACTTAAAATACCCTTTATGACAACAAAAGTTTCAGACGCACGCAGAGGCTCTACAGGTAGACTTGTAACTGGAAGAGAACCAGTACCAGCAGAGAGACCCAGCTATTGAATAATTGAAGGAGGATTTTAAGAATCTCACGCTTCAGCTGAACTAGAATAAGAACAAGGATAATGAAAAGTCATTTGGTGTACCACATGTAGGATGGAAGGACACCAAAAGAACGAATGTCCAACATTTGCATAGTATATGGAAGCAGGAATGTTGAATCCATTACCAATGGGAGGATTATGGTGAAAAATATGCAATAAACCAGGTCACAACCCTTATCACTGCACGATGATGCAGAAGTACCAGACAGTTCCAAAGAGTTCATATTGCACCTTTTGCAAGTCAGTAGGCCATGATGATAAAGATTGCAGAACTATGGAGATGATGCGGGAAATAACATCAGATGCATATAGGGTACAGGCTGAAATGATGACTGGGAAAGAAACACCACAGTTCAATCATGCCCCAGCTCCATACAACACTATGCAGTAGAAGTATAGTATTGTGCAACAACCATACAATAACATGCAACCACAGTACAACCTGACACATCCCCAGTACAATACCACACACTACAATCAGGAACCACAATATAACATGTCGATATGTGATCGAGAAAGCTATCGAGGAGGAGGATGAGCCAGAGGAGGTTTCAGACGAGGTAGAGGACCAGTCACATGTCACAATTGCCAGCAACCGGGACATTATGCAAGGGAATGTATGCTTCCACCAACAACTTGTATGTATTGTCATGCATTGGACCACGATACAGAGGAATTTCCAACACTACTAGTGAAGATTCAGGAAAAAAGGAACCAGAACAATCAGAATGTTCAATGGATTTCAACCAAAACAAGGGATGAAGGACGAAATGTCAACATAGTTACCCGTAGAGGAGATAAAATAGGAACTGACACAGTTCAACATGAACCAGTGTAGAACCAATGGGTAAAGAAGAACATCGAACCAAGAAAGCAGTTCGGTGTGCAAAGAGAAAAAGCGACCTTTAAGGAGGCCAAATAACAATTTCATAAAGAGGACACAATGTCGACTTCCACTGCGTAGCAACACCAGGAAGCACCAGAATGCAAGATGCATCCATCATTGGATCATACCAATGGGATGCAACCCATGGGACAAGCAAGTATAATCAAAATCTTTTTGCAATCATGTGTGCAAGTATTAAGTGATCCATCATTTGTGAAAATATTGCAAAACATCTTAGAAAAGTGTAGCAGTGAGACGGAAGGAAAGATAGAACCTAAAACAATTAATCACCTACACATAAAAAGAAGAACGAGTAGGGAGTTTAGATTGAATTCTAACATTGGGGATTTCAATATGGGAGACATTATACTGGATCTAGGATCTGAAGTGAATGTATTACCAAATAAGACATGAAAATGCATGGGAGAACCCACATTGGGATACTCACTGGTTCAATTGAAACTAGCAAACCAACACAAAGTCCTACCAATAGGTAGACTGAAAGGAGTGACAATAGATCTTGATGGAGTGCGCATTAAAGCAGACTTTGAATTCATTGAAATAGTAGATGACACAACACCCTACTCGGCATTGCTTGGTATGGATTGGGAATTTGACAACCAAGCCATAATAAATTTGAAGACCAGGAAAATGACATTTGATTTTGGAGAATACAGGATCATCGCACCATTAGACCGATCCGAAGGGGAGAGGTTTGTAGAACCTACTTTCCTAGACTTAGAGGAAATTGACCAGTTGTACAGAACAACTGTGCATGATGAGGATTATGTAAACCCAACTGCAGATGGGGTACTCAGTTGGTAGAGAATTACTTCTTTTGTGACATACTCAGACACCCAGTTGGAAAAATGGCAGCAGAGGCTACACAAAGTATCCACGAGAAGATGTGCAAGAATAGACCGCACAGTGAGATGGGTAGGCACACAAATCAGAGAACCACCCAGTTTCCATGAAATAAATGATTTGGAAACATTCTTGACATAGTACGAAGACATAGTGTTGGAGAACCAGAGACTGTTAGCACTTGACTTAGCACTAAATGCCACACCGACAAGATGGTGGGGCGCACACAAAGAGACAATCACATACTGGTATCAATGTAATAGGTTACTACGCATAAGGTTCGGCGCAAAACAAAAAAACAATACACAATAGAAATATGAAGGACACAGAGCACCAACGGAACACTTGGAGGCGTATAGAACGTTGTGGAAAATGACACCACCAGAGGAATGGCCTCATCACTTCATACATACTCTAGAGGTAATACCAACGAACTGGTATACAGACCAAGAATTGCGCAAAGGAACTACCACATGGAGGACATTGCAACAAAACTTCACAGTCACTTTCTCATTCGAGAATGAGAACCCCAACATAGACGCAACCCTCAAATGGATCAGAGGAGTGATATTCATCAAAGAAATGGAAATAGAATTTCTCATAGAAGAGCAACAACGGAATAAGTAGACATTCAAGGACCTATTTTCATGTTACCATGTACAGGAAGAAGCACCAGATGAAGATGATCCACGTGATATTTAGATTGAAGAAGCAAAAGGCGAAAGAGATGTGGAAGGACCACCCATAGAATCAGAAGTCATTTCCATGCCAATCAAGGTAAATAAAGTTAACATTGGGACAACCGAGCAGCCCAAAATGGCTAGCATTGGAGATTACTAGGATGACCAAACAGAAGAAAGTATCAAAGAATTGTTATGCGAATACAGTGGCCTCTTTCCCACAACATTCATAGAGATGAATGGTATTATCACCCTGTAATTTCCCAGGCTGAGGAGGAAATCAGCAGGGGTAACCATAAACCACTTCGATTCAAGGATCTAGCCCTCCAAGACTCAGAGAGGGATCTCTCTAACAGGTTTAGATTTGTTTGAGTGTGGGTCATAGGCTATCTATGCAGAATAGGATTTGTTTTTGGTTGAGACAACAAAAGGGCCATTGGGAAAAATGGAGTCAAAAGTTAAAGTGTTTAAATGAATGAATAACTAAGACAAAATGTAACCAGGTAGGGTAATCATGTCAGTGGATCCTTTGATATTTATAAAACTAGAAAATAAGAATAGAACGAAGTTCATTTCAAATGTAGAGAAGAGCTTATCCGAATTCTACATTTCAAACTTGGAAGAAAACATAAATATTGTTTCGAGCCAGCACAGGGTGTTAAGAACAAATCCTGCACATCATCTTCTCATAAATAATACAGAAAGAAACAACATGTGAAACAGGACAATAACAAGTTACATCAGGGGAAGAACTTCACCACTTAAACATGACACAAGAATTTGGAAATATAATTCCTTTGTATTCATTCATAACAATCACTTACAGTTTTTGAAACATTTCTACAGTGGATGGGGACATTTCCATGCCATCTTTCCATGCCCTTCTAACTGAACAACCCCTTTTTTCATTAAAATTACATTAATATATAGGAAAGATCACCCCTCAATATTAGGAGGTCGAATCCAACCAATCCCCAAGATAGCAACAATTACACTGAATTTTAGAACTATCTACCATAAAAAGTGGATCAAATTTTCTGAAAAATGGGGGTCAAAGATGAGATCATATCTCTCAAATCTTAATAGTTGTTACAAAAATGGAGGTTTTTTTAGAAGAGTCTATATTGAACAAAAACCTATTTTTTTTTTAAAATTCATATCCAACTCTCTAGAATCCTTCTCAAAAAAATATGTCTCAATAAAAAAATCCGAAAGACTGAAAAATAGGGCTCAAATATCCCTTTGAATCTCCCAATTTCTGACACCTGTGTAAATTCTGAGAGAGGTTATTGTTCTTCAGCTTGTGATGAAAAAAAAATATCTCAGATTTTCAAAATCCACTCCCTTTTTCCTATTGTCTTATATTCTAAAACTAGGGAAATACAACAAAATCCCAAGAAATAGGTTATGCTTTGACTTATAAAAACTAAATATAATTCGATTTGAACTTGACAGCAGGATATTGAGGATGATTCATAACCATAAAATCATTTTGGATGCCTTTGAGATCATTTAAGAATCCATTTTCCTTGATCTGAGGAGATCTTTGTGCTTTATGTTCATAACAGAACTTTCGACAACTAACTGAGAGTTGCGCCTGCCTTTTTAGCTGCTGAAACTGGGAACTTTTGGCAGCTAACAACACATAAAAATTTGACCCTTAGTTGTCGAAAGACATTTATTTGAAATTTTACATTCAAGAGTTTTAAACCATCACTTGCCAACTTTAAATATTCCTGGACACCTCTTTGAGACACAAGATACACCACTAGACCATTACTCCTGAACTTCTTATCATGCAGACATTCTCAAAATGATCAGAGTAAATTCCCAAATAGGTAACTGGAGAACAGATGACTATATCATAGGACCTTAACATAGGATCCAATTGGGGATGAAATCTCCTTAGGAGGTGTCAAGAATCTCATATCTTTTAACATGAAGACCAGTACTTTATTCATTGGGTTGATCCCAAAACCTACATCTTGCTTAATCCTAAAAGCTCTATGACTGAAAATATTGAAACTGGAAATGCTCAGAGTACTTAGCTTATTTGCACTCATATAACTATTCTAATCTGATAAAATGACTACCATATCAAGTAATAACAAACTTCCAATGCAACCAATCAAGGAAATGTATACTTAACTGAAGTTTGCATTCCACCTCTCTAGGTAGAAAAATAAATTTGAAACATGGCAACTTAACTTTTCCACTGGATTCAATAGCTCTATTGATGAACCTGGTAAATTCTTCCTTCACTTATGAATGCCATATATTGACCAAAGGGTCATGGTAAACATGCAACATAATCTCTTATGGATGATTTGTAACAGGAAAACAAACCTCATTCCAAACTATTGCCTTGATTATGTGTTGAAACTGATTCTCTTCAAATAGAAAGGGATAAAAAAAAAATTCCTCATTATCCACTATAGTCAAGTTCTTTGAGTGCTCCTTATCATTCTCTTTGTTACACAGAAACTTGCAAGGGAGATGCGAAATCTCATTAATTTAGGGTGAAGGAACATGACTTATAACAATATGTTGTGCTACTTCATTCACATCCAAAGAAGAAATTAATGATTGATAACTTTTATGATTTTCTACAAGGGCTATAAATTGAGGTATGATACAACTTGAAAGAGAATTTGAGAGATGGTCTTCATCATGCAAATCTGATTGGTCTTTAATCTCTGAAGGAAATACTTCTTACTGAAGATGCTCTTGGGGATCAAGACAATTAAGCTTTGCAGCCTCTTTTTTCGGATCACCGAAATGTTGTTGATTTTCACTACTATCCTCTACTTGATCAGGTTCAGGAAGCTAAATTTCTTCTTAAACTTTGGCTGATCAGTTTGTTGTATTGTTGGAAGAATTGTTTCCTATGGAGAAACTTCATGAACATCTGGACAACATACATCATTTGTTTCTTCATGAGGGGGATAAAATTCAAGCAAGGCTTCTACTTTTTGAAAAGGCCTTTCTTCTAAAGCCTCTAGTATTTCATCTTCCATGAACTGATCGTCGTCATAGTAATCTTCCATTTATTGAATTAAACTTTCAAAATTATGACAATTGTCTTGAACCAACAACAAACATGGATAATCTTCTTTGTGTTTGTCATAAAATATAGTATTAAAATGCTTTAAAGAACATATACTAGCAACTAGTAAATTTCCATACCAAGATATAGCCTTTTCCTCCAAACTTGTCACAAACATTTTCATAAGGCAATCTTCAGGAAATTTGATTTTAAGCTTACGGATGTGCATATCAAACCTTAATAAATGTATAACAACATCATCTCCTTTTTTATCTTTAAACACTGGAAGATATTTTAACCAATCTATGTTGGGCATGGGATTTGGAAAACCTGGAATCTTTGACCTATCCATAGGAGAATATCTTCATCGTATTCGTGAATTCATTTTGAAAACAATCAATAATGAAATGGAGTCACTATAGTTCTCTACAATTTTGGATTCTTTTACCAGTGGAGTCGCTTTGAAATTTGAAGCTCTAGATCTTGAACCATGGAGTCGCCAGGTGAAGGGTACATCCTTCCTGTGTTTGGCTTCTGTTCACCATTAGAAGTCAAATCTAAACCTGATATACTTTTTTGGAGAACCTTGAAATTTCGTCCCCGGTATGGTCGCCATTATGTTATCACCCTGTAATTTCCCAAGCTGAGGCGGAAATCGGCAGGGGTAACCACAAACCACTTTGAGTCAAGGATCTAGCCCTCCAAGACTCAGAGAGGGATCTCTCTATTGGGTTTATATTTGTTTGAGTGTGGGTCTTAGGTTAGCTATGAAGAATAGGATTTTTTTTTGGATTTTTTGGTTGATACAACAAAAGGGCCATTGGGCAAATGGAGTCAAAAGTTAAAGTGTTTAAATGAATGAATAACTAAGAAAAAATGTAACTAGGTAGGGTAATCATGTCAGTGGATCCTTTGATATTTATAAAATGGGAAAAGAAGAATAAATCGAATTTCATTTCAAATGTAGAGCAGAGCTTATCCAAATTCTACATTTCAAACTTGGAAGAAAATATAAATATTGTTTCGAGCCAGCACATGGTGTTAAGAACAAATCATGCACATCATATTCTCATAAACAATATAGAAATAAACAACATGTGAAATAGGACAATAACAAGTTACATTAGGGGAAAAACTTCACCACTTAAACACAACACAAGAATCTGGAAATATAATTCCTTTGTATTCATTCATAACAATCACTTACAGTTTTTGAAACATTTCTACAATGGATGGGGATATTTCCATGCCATCCTTCCATGCCCTTCTAACTGAACAACCCATTTTTTCATTAAAATTACATTAATATATAGGAAAGATCACCCCTCAATATTAGGAGGTCGAATCCAACCAATTTCCCCAAGATAGCAATAGTTACACTAAATTTTATAACTGTCTGCCATAAAAAAGTGGATCAAATTTTCTGAAATATTAATTGTCTATCAAAGATGAGATCATATCTCTCAAATATTAATATATGTTACAAAAATGGAGGAGGTTTTTTTATAAGATTATGTCGTGAACAAAAACCTCTTTTGGGTTTTTGAAATTCATCTCCAACTCATTGGAATCCTTCTCGAAAAAATATGTCTCAATCACAAAATCTGGAAAACTGAAAAATAGGGCTCAAAGATCCCTTAGAATATCCCAATTGCTGACACCTATATAAATTATGGGAGAGGTTATTGTTCTTCAGCTTGCGCTGAACAAAAACCTCTCTCTTATTTTAAAAATCCACTCCCTTTTTCCTACTGTCTTCTATTCTAAAACGAGGGAAAATACAACAAAATCCCAAGAAATAGGTTATGCTTTGACTTATAAAAACTAAATATAATTCGATTTGGACTTGACAGCAACATATTGAGGATGAGTCATAACCATAAAATCATTCTAGATGGATTTGATATCATTGAAGAATCGGTTTTCCTTGATCTGAGGAGATCTTTGTGCTTTCTGTTCATAACAGAACTTTCTACAGCTAACTGAGAGTTGCACCTACCTTTTTAGCTGCCAGAACTGGGAATTTTTGGTAGCTAACAACACATAAAAAATTGACCCTTAGCTACCGAAATCTATTTATTTGAACTTTTACATTCAAGAGTTTTAAACCATCACTTGCAAACTTTAGATATACCTAGACACCTCTTTGAGACACAAGATACACCACTGGACCATTACTCCAGAACTTCTTATCATGCAAACTTTCTCAAAATGATCAGAGAAAATTTCCAAATAGGTAACTGGAGAATAGATGACAATATCATAGGACCCTAACAAAGGGCATAGCTAAAGAACTAGGTGAAATGAAGATACCACTTAGATCTGAAGCGAGACCTATTAGACAACAACCCTACAGACTGAACCCTATATATAAATAAAAAGTTAAAGATGAGATCGACAGGATGCTTGAAGTCGACATCATCAAACTAGTTGAGGAGTCAGAATTGATAATCGTGATGGTAGTACATGACAAGAAACAAGGAAGAGGGATCAGTATATGTTTTGACTTGAGGAAGTTGAACGATGCATGTCTACACGACCCGTGTTAATATTATGGTAGCTACGGGAGGTATTTACCTCTACATGTGAACCTGACGAGAATAGAAGACTCTAGGAAGCAAGAGAAACCCTAATGAATTGGCTAATAACCCTAGAAGCCTTGTCGGCTCAAG
>SNQJ01S0031876.1:30312-45807 GCA_010110895.2 Picea sitchensis | reverse complement strand
GTTTGGCTATCTAGCCTAGGGTTTGCTTCCGGAGGAATTCTCAGGTCAAGGTTAAGGTGCTTGGAGGGAGGCTTCGGCCTGTGGTTGGGAGACGAGGGTATCGTCGTGGTAAAATGAGCACACCATCTTATATATTCTAACAACCCGTTCCCTACACCGTTCACAAATGAAGTGTTAGAGAACGTGGGAGGACATGAGGCTTACTCATTCACTGATGGATTCTCGGGCTACCATCAAATTAAGATAGCATAACAAGATAGACACAAGACAACATTCACGACAAAATGGGGATCTTATCAGTACACAATCATGTCGTTTGGACTAAAGAATGCACCAGCAATATTTTCCAGAGTGGTCATCGCAGCATTTAAGGAATTCAGCTATCAATTTCTTGAAGTATACCTGGATGATTGGAAAGAATATAGAATGTTAAAAAACCATGTGGAAGTTCTATGGCTGATTTTAGAATGATGAAGATAGTGCCAGATATCACTAAACATCAAGAAATGCATATTTGGAACACCGTTTGGGAAACTATTGGGACATATAGTATGCAAACAAGGCTTATTGGTCGATCCAGAAAAGATTGTAGTCATTTTTAACTTGTCAGCACCAAAAACAGTCCGTTAGCTCAGAGCAATGTTAGGCCATATCGGATATTAAAGAAAATTTATCAAAGGAATTGCACAGATCACAACACCAATGGAAAAGATGTTGAGGAAGGATATGAAGTTTCAGTTGAATGATGAGTGTCAACACGGTTTGGATACCTTGAAGGAAAAGATGGTCACCGCACCGATATTAGTATTTCCATACTGGGAAAAGACATTCCATGTGCATGTAGATGCATCAATGATAGAACTCGGAGCTATCTTGGCACAGCCAGGAATAGGAGACTTGGATCACTCGATAGAGTTCGCAAGAAGAAAATTATCAGAATCAGAACAGAATTATAACACGAAAGAAAGAGAAGGCCTAGACATGTTCTCTGCACTGCAGAAGTTCAGGCAATATGTATTGGGGAAACACTTTAAGATGTTCACAGATCACTCGGCCCTAAAATACCTAGTCAACAAGCCAGTGTTGGGGGGGAGAATCTATCAATGGTTACTACTATTCCAATAATTTGAATTTGAAGTAATAGTTAAACTAGGAAAATTGAATGCAGGACCTAACCACCTATCAAGGGTCACAAATGGAGAAGAACCTACGAACTTAGAAGACAACTTTCCAGATGCACAATTATTCTTAGTATAGATTGTTGATGAATACTTTGCAGATATCATTCAATACTTGACTACAGGTACTATGCCACAAGAATATACCACCACGCAGAAGAAGAATATAGTAGTCCGCACGACCGACTATAAACTAATTGCAGGATGCTTATATAAAATGGGCACAGATAGCATTTTGTGAAGATACTTGTTAGAGCATGAAAGAACAAGAATTTTAGCAGAAGCCCGGAAGGAAATAGTAGGAGGAAACTATGTTGGGAAAGCTATTGTGTAGAAGTTACTACACGCAGGACTATGGTGGCCAACAATTCACAGAGACTTGAAGGAGTATTGTCAAAGAAGTGATGTATGTCAAAGGGTAGGCAAACCCAATAGAAGAGACGAGATGCCACTACGACCAAAAGTAACACTACAGGAATTTGAGAAATGGGAAATCGACTTTGTGGGACCAATTAACCCACCAACCAAAATAAAAGGGGAAAGCTACACCATCACCATGATGAAATATCTAACAAGATGGGTGGAAGCCGCAGTAGTAAAATATTGCAGCGCAGAGACAACACCACACTTTTTGTTCGACTAAGTAATCACTAGATTTGGGTGCCCAAGAGTTTTGATAAGTGATCAAGGCACACACTTCATAAATAGCACCATCTGTGCGATGACTGAAGAGTTTGAAGTTCATCATCAAAATAGCACACCGTATAATCCACGACAAAATGGCACTGTGGAAGACTTCAACAAAATTCTGGAGAACGCACTAACAAATATTTGTAACGTCAACAAAGATGACTAGGACCTCAAAGTACCAACAATATTATGGGCCTATAGGACTACATGAAAAAATTTGATAGTGCAGACACCATTTAAACTGGTTTATGGACAATAAGTAGTAGTGCCATTAGAAGTTTTAGTACCCAGCTTGCGCGTAGTAGCTATCACACAAATGACAGAATGAGGCGCAGTATAGGAGAGACTGAATCAGTTATTGACCATGGAGGAAGACCAAATCTTGGCAGGATTCCATCAACAAGAGTAGAAAGAAAGAGACAAAGCTTGGCACGATCGACACATCAAGAAGAAAACTTTCAAGGAAGGAGATCTAGTATTGATGTATGACATCAAATTGTTTCAGCACCCGAGAAAGCTCAAAATGCATTGGTTAGGACCATACAAAGTAAAATCTATCATAGACGAAGGAGTTGTATAGTTAAGAGATTTAGAAGGCAGAGAAATCAGATGAATGGTCAATGAGAGCCGACTGAAGTTGTACAAGGACAATCGACCACCCACCGCATAGTAAAAAAAAAAAAAAAAAGAGCACAAAGGAAACAAAACTAAAGAAGGCATAGTACGCTAGAAATAGAAAGGCCACATGAAGTTAGAAAAAAAAAATCTGCAAAGGCAATAAAAACGGTTACATAAAGGGGAAACAAGAGAGAAAAGGAAAGTCAACAAAAGCAGCACGACAGGACAACACTATGCAGAATTAAAGGACGGCAAGGACTGATGGGACATCACGTTAATCGTGCCAACTGGAGATGGAAAAGAAAGCGTAATGGAAAGTACGAAACCACTGTAGATTAATTGAACCCATATTTATGGTGCATTAAACCCATAAGGAATAAATCATCCTCGACAAGCTTCATGGCAAGCCAATACAACATGCGAGGAAGGGAGAAACTAGTCTATTCACGAAAGGAGAACATACATAGAGTAATAGCAGCCAAAATGCACAAAGTGAGACTACATAGATCAGAGAATTTATTCGAACCCAACAAACATTCGACAGTCATCACCATGGCACCACCGAAGCTAGCAGAAGCAATCCTGACTGCCAGACCGACTAGGGTTCAAACTAGGTCATGAGGACTGTTGAAAGAGAATGAACATCAACAGTCAAAGATTATCGATATCGATGAAATCCCATCCCCAGAGATGACACTGATAAATTCTACACCAATTATGGAAGAGATTCAACAACCAGAAGCAGAGGCCATGAAAGTGGATACACCTGCAGTGGCACAGCAACATCAAATCTAGGAATAGGAAACCCAAAAGGAAGTGAAACTAGAAAGCACTGAAGTAGACCTAGAAGTTAATGAAATGACACAGAATCTAGAAGTAGCAGTGGAGCCAGATGGGTCTCAAATGACCATCTCAGGACAACCAGCAGGGTATACCATTGAATATGCCTCAAATTGGCCAGAATGGCTGATGGGGGAGCAACCGAAAGTTGTTGGAACTTTGAACCAACCACCGTACCATGATGATAAAGTATAGATACTGATCTCACCCCGCAAGAAACCTGCAACAAAAATTGTTCTACCACGCATACCAGCTGGAGTACAGGTAGGACCAGAGCTATTGGGCCACATCAGGAAGCCCAAATATTCAGACCACGATGTGTCAGATGATACCAAGTTCCCAAAACTTTCACAAAGGGTCTTTATACAAACCATAGGAACTACTCAACTTGGAAAACCGATTAAACAACCATACCAGTGGGCAACTAGGCTAGAGAAAGTAGGAATCTTAGGACTACTGAACCTACCACATTTTGGCATAGGCCGGTATGCAACAACATGTGTCAAGAAACTATTAGCAGTCACACATGGAGGGGACATATGGCTGGACAAACCCATCCCCATAACTATCAAGCTTATCATGCAAATAACAGGGTTACCAACCCGGGGTATGGATCCTATGTTGATTCTGGATGACAAATCCAAGGAGAAAGCATTGGAAGAAGAAATGAAGAAGAAGTATGGCACTACCAGGCAAACGAGAGACATCATGATCAAATTAATCAACAATGAAGCCACACAATTGGGCACAAAAATCTTAGCTTGTAAATTGCTAAGAAAATGTTGCAAAGAGGAAGTACCAGCTGGAGTCATTGCAGTTGCAGCTTAGTGTGCTGAAGGCACCTCAATGAGATAGGTGCCATATTTATTGAACTTATTCTAATAGGACTAGAAGGATGCACAGGACCTAGGCACTTAATTCCATTACTCATGGTTGATCACCCTAATAGCCTTCATGGGATGGCGAGAACCAGGGTATGTAATTTTTTGTACCAGACCATAGCCAGTGGGTGCAAGATACCTATTGTTGAGAGTCGGGCCGCATGCCAGGCATAAGAGGGATAATGAGATCATATTTGAAGCATGCCTATGAGACATATAGGAATCCATCAGCCGATCGTGGAGAATAACACCAGAGGTTGTCACGCGATATGCAAACATCGCCAATTTCCAGGCCACACGACAAACAATGTGGATACAAGCAAGGCAGAATCTGGCTAAACAGTGGCTACAAATGTGCTACTTAATCATAGAGGGTGACATTGACATGGTCATCAAAGAATGGCCCGATGAATGGAGGATCCCAACCATTACCTGGGAAGTACCAGAAAGAACAGTAGAAGGAGAGGTAGAGAAGGTGGAAATGCAGCCTTCGGAAATCCAAGTTCCCAAGAAACCAAGAACAGGCCAAGGCAAGCTGACTCAGGAAAATGAAGGGTCAAAGAAGACATGAACCCATAAGGGGAAGAAAGAGACTACATATTCGACCAACGAATAGTAGAAATAGGCTGAGGGAGCGAACGAGACCATCCCAAGTCCCAATTAGGGGGAACTAAGAGACCAGTCATGCAATCAGGAGGTGCGCATAAGAAATCAAAGGCATAATGAACATCACCAGACTATATGATCACATAGGCCGATGGGGAAATGATTGCCAGAATGGTTCAGGATTTTCTAGCAGAGGACTTCGACCATGCAACACATCATAGGGACAAACTGCAAAAAAAGCTGGCAAATATGGGGGAGTTCCTCAAGAAATTCAGGGAAGCACAGATAACAAGCTGCAATAGGGGCATAGAGCCATCAACATCGTATACATAAGGAAGAGTGAAAGAGGAAGATCGACAGACAGACAAGGGGATATTTCATCCACACACAACATTCCATATCAACCCCAGCATGTTGCGCATGGATGAAATTGTGGGGCAGACACCCTTGAAAGACTTGATCAATATCCAGCTTGTGTTGACAAGGATACCATCAGGGGCATTACACAGGTTGCAGGTGATCTTCAACCACGAGGTACAGTCTCGCGCACATAGACACTTAATCGAATTGAAGCAGGCAACAAAGGAATAAGACGAATTGAAATTAGTCTATGAGAAGGCCAAATATGATACCGAGGAGGAAAGGGAGCACCTAAAAGGATTGGAGTGGAAAGTGGCAGGAACTTATGAGAAGATTCCACAAGCTGCGCAGAACGAGGAAATTGCAACCACGAAAAATATTGATCAGATTTCGCAAGCAATTGATCAATATCATAAGGAGATCAAGAATCTCCAAGAACAGCTCACACCAACCACTCCACCAGCAGTTAAGGAGCAAGGGAAATAGGAAGCAAAAATACAGCTACAGAAGATAGAGCAGTAGGTTAGCACAACAGTTGACTTGTTCGATAAAGCAACACAGCTTTGGACAAAGTTGGAGGAGGATCCACAGGTCCAATGGTGGGACCAGGAAGAGGAAATGATCAATGCAGTGATCCAAGAGCTCAAGCAGATGTAGAAGACCATACCAATCCCAAAACGAGTCAAAGGGATGCAGGAGATGAAGAATATGTAGGCAAAACTCATCACTGCGCAAACGCAGAAACATGAGTGCCATGCTCAAATAGAGCCATTGTAGGAACGAGTAGCTGAAGTACTTGCATAGGTAGAGGTAGTTAAGATAAATATAGCACAAACCCAGGCAGAATGTGTAGGATTGATCAACGATGAAGTGGCAGCCCAGGTAGTGGACACCATCAAGGAGAAGACCATGCAGGTACTGAAAAAAGTAGCAGAGCTGAAGGAAAAGTTCCAGACGATCACCAAGGTGACCGAGGAAGCACAGAAGGAATAGGTGGCTCGGGATGAGCCACATGTCAGTGTTGGGGGCTTGTTGGTAGCAGGACGAAGTGGAAATAAGAAAGGCCGAAGTGTAAAGAAGGATGATCGTGGGGAAAGAAAGCATGCATAAACTGAAGTAACAGCTGGAGGGAGACACAACATGTGCGCATGCAAGGAAGTGTGCACAAGGAAAGTGAAAGCTGGAAGGAAGAACAACACGTGCGCATGGGAGGAATACCTAACGTTGGTAGGGTTAGGGTTTTTGTAATACATTGTAAACAGTTGAAGAACCCGATAGAAATAAATATAGATACATAGGTATAATAGTGGGTTCCCTTTTCTTGGTTGTGTAAGGTTGGTTCCCAATTAGTTCACTTTTGTATTTTTCATACTGGTTATGTACGAGCCGATACAATATGTAATGTTGTGATTAACTATTTTGTAAGTTGTTGAGCTATAGGGGAGGGGAGAGAAATAAGATATGAGGATTAGATCACAAGTTGTGGAGCCTGGTGTGATATAGTTCACCTCACATAGATCTTACCCATCTGAGGAGAATTGTAAGTGTGTGGCACTGGATATGCAAAACTACCATAATAAAAGAAACAAGCTCCAAATCTTTATGGATGTAGCCTAGGAGGGGGTGAACCATGGTAATATCTATGTAATGTGATAAATGCATGTATGTATTTACTTTATTTTAGAAGTTAATTTTTTTTCTTAATGAATGAGTTATTATATTGTTATGGAATACAGTGGTGTGTTAAGGGAATAACCTGTGAAGACAATGCATAATCATGAATAATAGTAGATTGCAATCACCATTTATAATAGCTGGCCCTGAATAATGAACCCCTATCTCATACTCAATCCTAGGCTGTAAACACATAAGTCTTACAACCACCCATTTAAAGTTATCTCAGGTGAGACTACACAGTGCATTTTGTGTGTTGTGTTGCCTTCTGGTTCACCAGGAGGGCTAATAGTTTTAGAGGCTTTGCTAGAAACCTGAATAGACATGAACCCTGGGTCAATAACTCAGACGATAGAAAAGGGAGAATAAATAACCAACAATCAGTCATAGACTGCACTATAGATATTGTTGTGTGCAGGGGTGATTTTAAGGATGGAAATTTATTTTAAAATGTAGAAACCTTGGCGAATCTTACTAATCCTTCATATGCCAACTATAAATGTTTGGCAATATTTTTGTAAAAATATTCAAATTTCTAAGGATTTTATATAGTATTTATAAAATTTTGGCAATTTTTACGGTAAAATAATTTTATCCTATAGAATTTGGGCGAATCATTTTTAAAATAGCGAATCTCGTTTTTGGAAAAACCATGGAAAATTAGCCCATGAGCGAAATTTAGCCCCTAAAATCATCCATGGTTGTGTGATTTCTATTTGAAAATGTAGTTACATGATTTGGATTCCTACACAGTCTACTAAGTGATAAGGGGACACACTTCATGAATAAGATGATTACAATATTGATTGAGGAATTTAAAATTCATCATAAGAGGAGTGCATCATATCACCCTCAAGCCAATGAGATAGTAGAATATTTTAGTAAAATTATGGATAATTCTCTGACAAAGATCTACAACATAGGAAGGGATGATTGGGACTTGAGGATCCCTGCAGTATTATGGGCATATAGGAATACAAGTAAAAAGTTCATCGAAAATACACCTTTTATGTTGGTCTATGGGAAAGAAACAATAATGTTGATGGAGTTTATTGTGCCTAGACTACGCGTTGCAACAATTACTGATCTTTCAGACTCTAGCGTAGTCAAGGAGAGATTGTCACAATTGCTACAACTTGAGGAATATTGATTTTTCACAGGGTTCCATCAACAAGTTCAGAAGGAAAGAGAAAAGGCATGGCATGATAGACATATTAAACAGAAATTTTTTCAAGTGGGGGACTTTGTAATATTGTATGAAAACAAGTTTATGTAGCATCCATGAAAGTTTCAAATGAATTGTCTAGGACCATACATAACTAATTATGTGACAGAGGAAGGTGTTGTGTAGTAGGAAACGTTGAATGGTGAAGTCTCGGGAGGATTGGTGAATGGAAGTCAGCTGAAACTTTATAGAGACGACCGACCTCCCATGCACTAGGATGAATTGCGCAAGAAGGAATGTACCATAGTAGCGTATTATAGTAGGAAAAAGACAAAAAGAAATAAAAAGTGAAAAAAGAAAAAGAACATAAAGTAACAAAGTAAAGTCACGTAAGAAATAGGAAGTATGAAGTGTTAACCTGAAGTCCAAGGAACAAGATTGACACAAGAATATGTAAGTGCGTAGAAGGAGTGTCACGCATATGGATGAAACTACATTGAGCAGGGAGATTACACACAGAAGGGAAGAATCATGTAGTGAACAAACAAGTAAGATGGAAAAACTTCACAAAATACGACCGACAAGACCATTAAAGGAATTAAAAGGAGAAAACGATGATTAAAAGCATCAATGAAAAGGCATAAAGATGATGTGTATTCATAAATGGAAAAAATCCATTGGGTATCATGACAGAATGGTGGTACGAGGAAAAATTCCAGCGGCAGATTCGGTAACAAAACAACATTAAATCATGCATTTAGTACACGACTGGTGGATTAGACCATTAGTTCAGGCACGAATGTACATGGAAAACTATAGAATGGTTATAAAAACACAGCAGGGGCCAGTAAGGAAAATGTGTTTTCATTCATAAGTGTTGTGAGAATACAAAGTAGAGCACAAGAAAACTAGAACTAACACAAAAAAGTTATAGAGTCGAAAAATGGGAGCATCGATCACACAGAGAAAGGGCACAACCAAAAGTTGGGGCGCCAACTGCCTCAACATGAAATCCATCTAGAATTTGACCACTAGTCACATCATAATTAGAGGAAATGCCCGGAGATTTCTCTTCAAAGTCGGGGCTTCTCAGGGATTACTTACCATTGAGAAAGGACACCACACCGTAGGTTAGATTGCACAAGGACAAAAATTACCCGTTGGTTATGCTAGAAATACCACCTGAAGTCATTATTGAAGGGGACCTGATGGGAAATTTCATTGCCATGAAACTTTTAGACCATGAAATAAGAGATGAACAAAAGTTTCTCGAGTTAGTACAGAACCAATATTTACGCACTAAAATTGTACCAGGGATAGATGCAATACTGGTCGAGTTGGGCAGTCGGGATAGAAAAATTATGGATATTAAACCTGTTAGAAATATCACACTTTGGAAGAAGTATAGAAATAAATGTTTGCGTTAAGATGTTATTGAGCTATGTCCAAGAAGGGACTTTATGGCTAGATACACTAGTATCTATTGATAGGAAACTGATTGTGTGGATAATGGTCTTACCGACAATAGATGAGGATCTGACAAGCATATTCACAAATAATTATGAGGAGAAGGAATTATCTGAAAGTATGAAAGAGAATTTCAAAACCTTTATAGGAAATTGAGGGTTGTATTTCACCAACATAATTGATGATATAGTTAGATTTGAAACACAGGTACTAGCCTGGAAATTACTAAGGAAATGTCAAAAGGATGAGGTGTCGGCTATAGTAATAGTAGCTATGTAGAAGTGCACAGAAGGGGTCCATATGAATTGGGACACATTTGTGGTCAATCAATTTTTGATATATTGCACTGATGCCTAAAATAAAGGAACACAATTTCACTATGCCTGAATTATCATACCGATAGCATTGGTCTCCTGGAGGGATCATGATGAGTTCCATATTTTGAAAACCTCGTGAAGAGATCATGCAGTAGTGAGATATGTTAACTTATGGTATATGACACAGACTTCACCTTTTTCCTCGGCAAAGCTTCTGTGCTGACCTCCTGGTCTTAATGGATCGTTCTAACTTCACCTTTGAACCGAAGTGGATCTTTAGATTCCTCACTAGAATCTCTATTAAAAACCCAATTCACAGGTCCTTCCTTTTCCCTCTGTCACAACTTCTGTGCATACCTGATCTCTTCCCAACCGAAATTTTGGGTTTTGGGGATTCACGATCCCTATTTTCAAGAACCTTAGCCTTCTCAATTCCCCGATCTCCGATATCCCGAAATGTCGGAACGACTTCAAGAATGGTTAGTCTCTATGGCTACCTTTTGGTCCATGTGACCACTATTCCATATGATCACAATCCTAAGTCTTTCACGATTTCGGGCTTTCGAATGCCAAAACGCATGGACCCCTTTGTCCTCAGGATTCCCGATCCTCCGAATCCTGATTTCCCGAAATGGTCTCCCTTTCGAGATTTTCCTTCGAAGACCTAGATTGTTGCCACGCATCCCCTAGAGATGGACGTTCCTCGTCACTTCGCGGTTTCAGGAACTAAAATTCTTATGGGTTCTTTCCCTCGGAACTCCTGAAGTTTTGATTCCCGACCTCCTATATGCTAAAATGACGTTATCCAGCCCCACACCATCGCTTTCCACCTTATCTAGGTTTTGGACTTCGTGGTTCTGAAATGTGTGTGCTTCCCGTCTTCAGGATTCGCGAAACGCCAAATCCCAAAATGTCGATGGCTTCCGATCTCCACCATGTGTTCCAACTGATGGGCAGTCCTCAATCATTCATTATTTCACGAAGTCAAATGCTGATGTCCTCCTGTCCTCTTAAACCCCAAAAATCTGACATGCGAAATGTCGACAGGCTCTTGATTATCGCCACCTGTCTCAACTAACGAACGGTCCTGATTCAATCTCAGGATTTCGTGACTTGCGATTCCCTGATGTTGTAGTTTCTCTATCAACTTAAAACTCGGTAGCCAAAATACCGACGGGTGCTTGATCTCTGCCACGTGTCCCAACAGATGAACGGTCCAGATCAATATCGAGGTTTCCACTATGAAGTGACCCAATCTCCTATCCTCTAGACTCCCAAAGTCTCGAATTCTGAAGTTTCGATATCCCGACGCCTTTCGGGACCTTCACTCTTCCTGTGAGAGTTTAACCCTCGTGCAACTCCAGTTAGATCCTATGGATGACGGGTAACTAGGTGAGGATCCAACGACTCATGATCTCCTGAGCTTGAAACTATTGAAATAGTCATAACCTCCTTACTTCTCTATCAGATTGGACGGCTGGCGGGATTTCGCTAATCCTCTACAAAGCAATTTGATCGTTCGTCTCTTCCCTTCAATGACTTAGCAAGTTCGAATCCTTTGGGGGTCTTCCATGACTTCCAACCTTTCAAGAACCTCCTGCACACATTCCTTCCAGCAAACCTCAATCACTTCGGTGCTAAACTCCTTTAACACCGCACACTCCTTGCAGTGACAAATCCTTCAATAGCTTCTCAGGTTTCAAACCCTGGATTCAAGCTTGGTCTGTGCACACATTGCACGACTCCTATGCCTAACTACACCTTTGAGGGAATGAGAACAAAAGCTAATCTATCTGAGCCTTTAGAGACAAGACCTCTGAACCCTTTTGTCAATGCACTCCTTGCGGACAATTCAACTGCACTCCTTGTAGGAACCCTCGCTCAGATAGAGAAACAATTGAAACTCATTTCCTAACTCTTTCTCTCTCAGAATTCAAGTATTTAACAAGAAATCATCCATACACAACATAGAAAAGCAAATGTATAACAGAAAGAGTAAAATTATGAACATACCATTCAACATACACATACAAGAAACAACTACAGCGCCATGAATCTGAATTAAGACTTCTTCTATTAACTTAATCTCTGTACCTGGGTGTTTTTCAATTACAGTTTCTCTGTTCCAGCTCTGTATTCTCTCTTCTCCTTCCTGGTGGTGTTCTTCACTACTATGCTCTCAATTGGCATCCTCCTTCTATGTTACAATTACACAATGAGGGTGTCTATATCTGTTTTCCCTCCACTCCTAAAACTGTCAACTCTGAGAATTCAAAGCTACCTACTAACATAAATTCTTTCTACCTACTATGGATGAGAGAGGATCGCTCAAGTTCCTTTACAATATATAAGTACGCCTCTTCTTAATTATCTCATTTAAGATTGGCACATTTATCTTCAAAAGTTTTTTTAAATAATTTATCATGTGTCCAAAATGCGTCGGCGCTTTCCCCACGCTCGCTTGACATTGACGATGCTCATGCATCATACACCCTCGCTTGAAATATTTCATGGGCTCCTATCCATGAGCTCTCGTACGGTCTGTCCATGCTTCTGAATCTCTGCTTCATTCTCCCAGTTGGCATCTTCAACTGGATGTCCTTTCCATTTGACCAAGTATTCAAAGTATTGTCTTCTTCTGGTCTTCTTGCTATTTCTTTTGTCTAGTATGCTTTCCATCTGCGGCTTCTCTGCAACAGGCATCTGCTTTGTCCACTGGATATCTAGTTGTTCATAACTTGTTCCTACTTCCCCATTTTTGTATGGGTACAAATCTGAGACATTGAATATTAGAGAAATTCCGATCCCATCGGGTAATTCAATCTCATAAGCATTTGCTCCAAATTTCTTCAAGACCTTACATGGTCTGATCTTCTTCATCTTCAGTTTGTTATATGTCCCCTTTGAGAACCTTTCCTTTCTTAGATGTGCCAGAATCAAATCACCAACCTCAAATTGAAGTTGTCTCCTATGTTGATCTGCTCTGCGCTTATACTCCTGGCTCGAGTTCTGTAAACGCTCCTTCATCTGGCTATGAAATTATTTCATCGCCTCTACGAAGTCTTCTGCACTAGCACTCCTAGTCGCAATCTATTCTGAATCCCTCAGCTCAGAAATTCCTCTCGGTTGCATGCCATAAACAATTTTAAATGGACTTTGTCCTGTGCTTCTATTGATTGAATCATTATAAGAAAACTCCGCCTATGGTAATATGTTGTCCCACTGGGTGTGGTGTTATGTCACCAAGCTCCTCAACAAGTCTCCTATACTCCTGTTTACCACTTCTGTCCATCCATCTATCTGAGGATGATAAGCCGAACTGAATGACAAGTTAGTTCCCAGCTTCTTCCATAAGGTCCTCCAAAAGTGTCCTACAAATTTAGTGTCTCGATCTGAAACTATTCTCCTTGGTAAGCCGTGAAGTCGAATGACTTCTTTGAGAAACAGATTCGCAGTGTGAGTTGTGTCACTGGTTTTCTAACATGGAATAAAGTGTGCCATTTTGGAAAATCTATCCACCACCACAAAGATTGAGTCAAACCCTCTTTGTGTTCTTGGCAACCCCAATATGAAATCCATGCTGACTGCATCCCATGACCTCTCAGGTATTGGCAATGGTTGATAAAATCCTGCATTCTGTTTATTTCCTTTCGAATGCTGGCAAATTCTGCATCTGTCCATGAATATCTTGACATTTGCTCGCATTCCTGACCAAAAATATGAATCATTCAATTTTGTGAATGTCTTGTCGTGACCAAAGTGCTCGACCAATCTTCCACTGTGTTTCTCCTTCAGCAAATTCTCCCTCATGGAGCATTTTGGAATACAAAGTTGATTACCTTTAAACAACAATCCTTCCTGGATTATGTATTCTGCCATTGGCTTCTATCTCTAAGAATTGGATTCTCAGCTACTTCATATGCCTTCTTAAAATCTGGATCATCTCTGTACATGTCCCTGAGGTCATCAAAACCCAGTGTTTTAACTCTGAAGTCCTGCGACAGCAAACATTTCCTGCTCAAAGCATCAACAACCTTGTTAGTAGTTCCAGAAATATGCTTAGTTACAAAAGTAAAGTTCTGCATGTATTCAACCCATTTTACATGTCTTTGATTCAACTTTTCCCATCGAGTCACAAACTACAGTGCATGATTGTCACTATATAGGACAAACTTCTTCGGAATCAAATAGTGTCACCACTTCTTCAATGCCCGAATGATAACATAGAACTCCTTGTCATATGTGGAGTACTTCACCTTCGCTTCATTCAAATTCTCGCTGAAGTATGTTATCGGCCTGTCTTCTTGACTTAAGACTACCCCTATTGCAAATCCACTTTCATCGCATTTCACTTGAAATGTTTTTTGGAAATCAGGCAATACCAAAATTGGTTGTTCCGTGATTTTCCTCTTCAACTGATTAAAACTCTTCTCAACCTCTTATGTCCAGTGAAAAGATTTGTGTCTTTTCTTCACTGTGTCCATCATCAGTGCACTAATTCCACTGAAATTCCTGATGAACATCCGGTAGAAACTAGCCAATCCGTGAAAACTTATCACCTCAAATATGCTCTTCGGTGATGGCCAATTCTTGATTACTTCCACCTTATCTGGATCCATCCTCAATTTATCTGTAGAAATAACAAAGCCCAAATAGATGAGTTATGTCTTCATGAATGAGGATTTATTCATGTTTATCAGCAGTTTCTGTTGCTGTAATCTCTTCATCACTGTAGCTAAGTGTTTTAGATGTTTTGCCTCTATTTTACTGAAGATCAGTATATCATCCAGATAGATAATGACAAATTCTCTGATGAACTCCTTCAGGACTTCATTCATCAACCTCATGAAGGTACTTGGTGCATTTTTTAAACCAAACAACATAACAAGACATTCATACAACCCTTCGTTAGTCTTGAAGGTTGTTTTCCATTCATCACCTTCCCTCATACGAATCTGGTGATATCCACTTTTCAAATCAATCTTCGAAAAAAAAATTGCTCCACTTAAGCAATCCATCAGATCATCCATCCTTGGTAATGGAAATCTATACCTGATAGTTATCTTGTTAATTTCCCTTGAATCAGTACACATCCTCCAACCTCCATATTTCTTTGGACTAAGTATTGTCGGAACAACACATGGACTCAATCTTTCTCTAACCAACCCTTTATCCAACAAATCCTGAACTTGTCTTTTGACCTCTTCATTCTCCTGTGGCGTTAATATGTACGTTGCTTTGTTTGGTAAACTGGCTCCAGGTATGAGATCAATATGATGACTCACACTTCTGATTGGTGGAAACAAACGAGGTAGTTCATCCACTACTATGTCAACGAACTCTTCCAGCAGTTCCTGAACTTATTCTGGTAAATCATCTATCCTTGTGCTGGTTAAACAATCATTGGCTTCCTGACCACAATGAATTGTGGTTCCTCCTTCTTCTTGACCTCATTAAGGAGTTCCTTCCCACTCAGGATAATTACAGTGTTACTTACTTCAGGTTTCACTTCTTTATCTTTGATTGGAAGCAACATGTGAGTTCTCCCATTCTTTTCTAGGGTGTATGTGTTCATCCTCCCATCATGAATCACATTTATGTCATATTGCCATGGTCTATCCAGCAATAAATGACAAACATCCATGGGAATAACATCGCAGAGTATCTTATCATTATATCCTCCTATCTTAAATTCAACT
>SNQJ01S0031876.1:19526-30262 GCA_010110895.2 Picea sitchensis | reverse complement strand
ATGCTACCACTATCCACAATGACCTTGCATACCCTGTCCTTGGTTTTGCAAGCAGTCCAAAAAAGTTTGTTTCTCTGTACTGGATTTTCCACCTCCTTCTCTAGTGTCAAAAGAACTTTTCGCATCATCAACGATATTCTTCCTTCATCATATTCTGCCTCAACATTCCACCTCTGTTCTTCGAGGATGTGATTATTTCCACTCTCTTTCTTCTTATCTGGACATTCATAAGATTTGTGTCCATTATTTCCACACGTGAAGCATTTTATTACTCCACCTCTTCCTCTTCCTCTACCTCTAGTACGAGGAAAAATATTATTATCAACATAATCTCCTCTTTGTTTGGTATGTTTCCCTCTCTGTTCAGCATATTTCCCTCGCTGTGAGGTTCCACCTCTTTCTGTTCGAGCCTGAGGTTTCTTCCAGTCCTCCTTGGGTTTCTGATTTTTGTCTTGGACAACTGATTTGCCCCTGGATTGACTTCTACCTCAGCCTTTTTGACCCTACTTTCGGCTCAGGTTCTCTTT
This sequence comes from Picea sitchensis, assembly GCA_010110895.2. Taxonomy (NCBI): domain Eukaryota; kingdom Viridiplantae; phylum Streptophyta; class Pinopsida; order Pinales; family Pinaceae; genus Picea; species Picea sitchensis. The sequence continues at coordinate 29,735 of SNQJ01S0031876.1, read as the reverse complement.
AGCCTCTAGAGCCATCTGATAAGCATCTTCCACCATTCAGATGGTTACCATGCTTATCTCATCCTGAATGTCATATCTCAGGCCATTCATGTACTTGGCAACCTTTTCATCATCGCTTTCCCGATGACCTGCCCTGATGTTTAGCCTGTAGAATTCTTCGGTATATTCCTTCACTGTCATCAGCTTCTGTCTCAAATTTTGCATTCTTCAAAATAGAGTAATCTGGTAATCTCTGGGAATGAATTTTTCCTTCATCTTCGCAATCATCCTATCCCAACTCTTGATTTTTTGCTTGCCTTTGCAGCATCTATCATCTTGTAGTTCATCCCACCACAATGTTGCATGTCCTTTCAGCCTTGTGATGACATGTCTGACCTTCTTGTCTTCCTCAACATCTTCATAGTCGAAATAAGTGTCCAGAGCTCTAATCCAGTCTAGAAGCTCTTCAGCATCCAGGTTTCCTTCATAAACTGGGATGTCCATTTTTTCCCTGGCACCCATCCTTGCGACAACTTTAATCAAGTGTTCATTTGCGGCATCTTCCGCTGAAACTTCTTCTTCTTCATGTTCAACTTCATTTTCACTTTCGAAATCACTAAGATCCCGAATACCGACTGTGCGTCTCTGTGTTGTCTCCATGTCCTCAAGTCTGGTGCGTAAATCACGCATTTCTCTTTCCATGGATGGGTCAAGCATCTGCCTACCTCTTCTTCTTGGTATTTCCCTTTCCTCTGGTGGATAGAGTGTTTGCATGTCCCTTCTCCTTGGCGGCATGGTGAATTTTCCTTTTCCTTGCCACAGAAAGCAAAGAACCCTTTCTCTGCTCTGATACCAAACTTGATGTAGACTTCACCTTTTTCCTCGGCAAAGCTTTTGCGCTGACCTCCCGGTCTTAATGGATCGTTCTAACTTCACCTTCGAACTGAAGTGGCTCTTTCAATTCCTCACTAGAATCTCTGTTAAAAACCCAATTCACAAGTCCTTCCTTTTCCCTCTGTCATAACTTCTGCGCATACCTGATCTCTTCCCAACCAAAATTTTAGGTTTCGGGGATTCACAATCCCTATTGTCGAGAACCTCAGCCTTCTTGATTCCTCGATCTCCAATATCCCAAAATTCCAGAACGGCTTCAACAACAGTTAGTCTCTGTGGCTACCTTTTGTTCCATGTGACTACTATTCCATATGATCACAATCCTGAGTCTTTCGTGATTTCGGGCTTTCGAATGCCGAAACGCATGGACCCCTTTATCCTCAGGATTCCTGATCCTCCGAATCCCAATTTCCCGAAATGGTCTCCCTTTCAGGATTTTCCTTCGAAGACCTAGATTATTGCCACGCATCCCCTAGAGATGGACGGTCCTCATCACTTCACGATTTCGAGAACTAAAATGCTTATGGGTTCTTTCCCTCAGAACTCCCGAAGTTTCAATTCTCGACCTCCTATATGCTGAAATAACATCATCCGGCCCTACACTGGAGCTTTCCACCTTATCGGGGTTTTGAACTTCGCAGTTTCGAAATGTGTGTGCTTCCTGTCTTCAAGATTCGCTAAATGCCAAATCCCGAAATGTCGATGGCTTCCGATTTCCACCACGTGTTCCAATCGATGGACCATCCTTGATCATTTGCAATTTCATGAAGTCAAATGCAGATGTCCTCCTATCCTCTTGAACCTCAAAAATCTGACATGCGAAATGCCGACAGGCTCTTGATTATCGCCACCTGTCTCAACTAACGGACGGTCCTGATTTAGTCTCAGGATTTTGCGACTTGCGATTCCCCGATGTTGTAGTTTCTTTGTCAACTAAAAACCTCGGTAGCCGAAATACCAATGGGTGATTGATCTCCGCCATGTGTCCCAACATATGGACAGTCTAGATCAAGATCGGGGTTTCCACTATGAAGTGACCCGATCTCCTGTCCTCTAGACTCCCGAAGTCCCGAATTCTGAAGTTTCGATATCCCGATGCCTTTCGGGACCTTCACTCTGCCTACGAGAGTTTAAACCTCGTGCAACTCCAGTCAGATCCTATGGCTGACGGGTAACTAGGTGAGGATCCAACGACTCACAATCTCCTAAGCTTGAAACTCTGGAAATAGCCGTAATCTCCTTTCTTCTCTATCAGATTGGACAGTTGGTGGGATTTCACTAATCCTCTACAAAGAAATTTGATCGTTCATCTCTTCCCTTCGACGACTTAGCAGGTTCGAATCCTTTGGGGGTCTTCCACGACTTCCATCCTTTCAAGAACCTCTTGCACACATTCCTTGCGGCAACCCTCAATCACTTCGATGCTGAACTCCTTTAACTCCGCGCACTCCTTGCAGCGACAAATCCTTCAATAGCTTCTCAGGTTTCAAACCCTAGATTCAAGCTTGTTTTGTGCACACATTGCACGACTCCTGTGCCTAACTACACCTTTGAGGGAATGAGAACAAAAGCTAATCTATCTAAGCCTTCAGAGACAAGACCTCTGAACCCTTTTGTCAACGACACTCCTTGCGGACAATTCAACTGCACTCCTTGCAAGAATCCTCGCTCAGATAGAGAAACAATTGAAACTCATTTCCTAACTCTTTCTCTCTCAAACTTCAAGAATTTAACAGGAAATCATCCATACACAGCATAGAAAAGCAAATGTATAACAGAAAGAGTAAAATTATGAACATACCATTCAACATACACATACAAGAAACAAGTACAACGCCATGAATCTGAATTAAGACTTCTTCTATTAACTTAATCTCTATACATGGGTGTTTTTCAATTACAATTTCTCTGTTCCAGCTCTGTATTCTCTCTTCTCCTTCCTAGTGGTGTTCTTCACTACTATTCTCTCAATTGGCATCCTCCTTCTATGTTACAATTACACAATGAGGGTGTCTATATCCATTTTCCCTCCACTCCTAAAACTATCAACTCTGAGAATTCAAAGCTACCTACTAACATAAATGCTTTCTACCTACTATGGAAGAGAGTGGATCACTCAAGGTCCTTTACAATATATAAGTACGCCTCTTCTTAATTATCTCATTTAAGATTGGCGCATTTATCTTCAAAAGTTTTTTTAAATAATTTATCATGTGTCCAAAATGCATCGGCGCTTGCCCCACGCTCGCTTGACATTGGCAATGCTCCTGCATCAGTATATTGTGCACAAGGGGAGACAACAAGACAACAATGTCACATTCTATGTATACTTTATCATGATTAGGCACCTTATAGAGAACACATTGTTCATCACCACCTAAACCGTGGAGAATTATCAAGATATTGCACACTTCAAAGCATGGATGCATCACATGCATATCCAAGCTAAAAGAGACACGGCGTGCCAGTGGCTTCCAATAAGCTACAAATTGATAGAGGAGGATGTATGCCTTATTTTAAATGACTGGGATGAAGAATGGGAAGTTTCAGATGAATAAACAAAGCACCCCGATGAGGAAGAGGAACAAGACAATGAAGTATAAGACCAAGGAAATGGTCAAGGAAATGGACAAGGCGATGGTGCAGGGGTCGTGCAGGAGACAATACAAAATATATGGCAAAAGATGAAAGAAAAGGGTAAGGGGCCAACAACATCTGCATGGAAGAATATGAAATCCCACAAAGAGACAACTATATACACTCTAGTAGATGATGATATTGATAGAATCAAATACGAAGTGAGGCATTCCAAAGAGAAGGCACTTCAACAAGTGTCACAACTACAAGAGGACATGAACAAGAAGGTGCAAGAGAAGTTGACGAAATAAGTAATAAGTGTTGAAGGTAATCAACATAGATCCAGAGAGAAGGTCTGTTGAAGGAAAACCAGTAACTGTGACTGGAGAAGAAAGGGCCACCACTTCGTACCTACTGGAGATCACAGCCGGGCACCGAATTTTGAAGATCTTGCCCAAAGTAATTGATTTCCCTACATTGGATATGAAGGGGTGACACAAGAAATGCAGTTCTGCACAAAAGAAATGGAAAAGGAGTTAACCAAGGTAGTGGAAGATAAGGAAGATTTGCAGAAGATTTATACTGAGATATTGCAAGAGAAGGATGAGGTAAAAAAAAAGGAATAGTGGGTACAACAAACCATATAGAAGATATATAGGGTGATTCCCTTGATATCGATGGTGATAGAAGCCACAATAGAGGAGCATATATAAAAAATTAAAAAAGAAATTCAATGATTCCGCAATAGAATTGGAGAGTTGGAAGCATGCACCACACTAGGTACACCACCTGAAGAGAAGGAACAAAGAGACAGAACAACCATAACCTCAGTCACAAGCATTAAGAGTTTCGGTGAGGAGTGTGTGAGGCTATGTGAATAAAGAACATGGATTTGAGCATGACTAATGATGAATTCAGAGATGAAGGAAATCGAGGAAAGAGAAAAAGGTGTGAAGGAGAAGGCACATAAAGCCAATGAAAGCATAAACACTCTACCAACAATGGAATGCAATATGATCATCCTTGTGAATAGATATTTATACAATGAGATAGAGCAGATGAAGGCAGAGAAGAAGACTATCGCATAATGATTGGAACCCCTCCAGGATGAAGCAATCAAAATAATAGGGGGATTGGAAGAATTGCAGGGCATGGTGAAGAAAGTTGAGAAAGACTGCGAGGAGAATCGTGCAATGCTAACAACATAGGTCATAGAATACATCTTGGAGAGAGAGGTTGAGGAAAAGAAATAAGGCGCTACAACCAGAGAGACATTGCAAATATTTATGGAGTCATGGAAGGGAGCAATGCAATAGGTCTAAGTGGGTCGCGATGAGCCACATGTGAGTGTTTGGGGCTTGTTAGACAAGCATTTTGGATACAGTTTTGAGAAATATTCTAAGGGTTGAGGCGATGCGTAGTAAATTCACATTCAGGATCAGAGTGTGTGGTAAATTCACATTCAGGATCGGATTGCACAATAAAAGCACATTTGGTGGTGCAAACGAAGATACACAAAGAAAATAAAGCATGGAAATAAAGAAAGGAAATAAAGTAAGGAGACAAATTAGGAAATGAAACATACATGTGAAAAGAAAGGAAACGCAACATGCATGCAAAAAGGAAGGAAAAGTAGCATGCAGGCGTGAAGGCGGGAAAATAACGCATGAACTATGTGTTGTCATGAGTTGTAATGAGTCATAATGAGTTGTCATAGGGTTTTGGGATAATCTAGTATGATTTTGAGCCCTAAAATATGTGTATAAATATGCAATGGGTTGGGAATAATAGGTTGTTGTTGTTGTTGGGAGAATAAGCTAAGAATGAGAGAGAGTCTATGTCTGAAGGTTTAGGGTAGATTTTGAAGAGAGAGGATTTCACTGCAAAGAGACTAGGCAGGATGGGGAATGATATCATGATGTATCTATCGTAGTGCAGTGCACAAACTTGAGATGATTGCATGAAGAATAATAAAGAAGCCATTCGTTTTGTACGTAGCCCAAGAATTGGGTGAACCACATTAAATGATGTGTCTGAATTTGTCTTTTTATGTGATTGTTCATGGATATTTTTTTTATGCATGATTAGAGATATATCTATTGTTTATATGAGTGATGCATAATAATTATGAATGTTCCAGTGAAAGGTTTAGGTCGCAATATGCATTATAATGGTGTTGTATAATTGATTTTACCAATTAATGAAGGGATAAGAGCCAAAATATTACGCACATGGTATATAAGTATCAATGAAAATGTTGATAACCTCAAATCCCCTCATCCCTATAGAAACTTGGTTTCTATAGTCCAATTAGATACCTCAGGTGAGACGTCACTTGCATGTAGGTGATTTTGAAAGGGTTCTTATCTAAATGGTTTTGTTGGTTAGATAATTTGAACCTAGGGTATTACAACCATGTGCCAACACCACTCTCTTCTATTGAGTTTCACATTGATGAATGTGGGATATTGGGTCAAGACTCAAAAGTGGGTTTGAATATTGGTATGTCGGCCTTTGTTGATAATTCCCTACCTCCAAATCACTCTATGAAATATTCCATAGTACTAGTCCACATTTGCAAGTGAGGGGCATGACTCTCCCACCAACAAGCAACCTAACCAATTAAAGATTCAATGAGGCTTTGTATTCGACCATGTTCCCCCACTTTTTTTGAAACCTCAAAGCCAATGGAGAACTTATTTCATTAAACTAAAGTGTAGTAGTTGGTCCCAACTTCAAGTCGATGGGAATGAGAGTTGGTATTTTCTTCATCTTTTCTTCATAGACAATGGGTACTAACTTTATGGAGAAGCATGAGCATAGTATTTTAATTGGTATTTCTTCGATTGACCAACACTCCTTCACATTCAACTCATAATTTTCCAATTACCAATTATATAATTCAATATCTGAATTTTGACAAATGGAAAAGGGTGAACCTACTAAAATTTATCCTTGCACATTTGGTTCAACATTGTCCCTTTTTTCATTTACAATCGGATATAATTATCGAGCCTTCCCAATATTCATCCCATGCTTCAACCCGTCATTTTCTTTATTTGGGATCAAGAGGTATTATAATTGTCCTTCCAATTCCCTTGAGTTTTATCATATCTCTAGAGAGATAGAGAGAGAGGATCTCATATTTAATCCCCAAGGTTGACTTACTAATGCGGGATACGCAAGGATACCGTCAACTAGGTTGATCATTTCAAAATTGACCAAAGTCAGAATTCCCATTATAAGATTTTCTACATTTCTGAAGGTTTTGATCATTCTATGAATCTCTGATATGCCAAATTTAGATAATTTGTTTCAATGGGAGCGAGAACATGTATTCCAAGTTTTATCCATGTGTCTCGTGGGACGATATTAACTTGCGATCGAAAATCAATGGCAACCTATCATACCATGTGGCCATCGATTTTGAGATCAACTTGGGGGTCGTATTCATTGATATGTTTATATTTCATTATCTTCTGAAGGATTTTGTAAGGTCATTGTTCTTCCTTATATTCCCTTAAGATGTTGAGTAATTCAATCAATTGGCCAACTGATGTTTTTTTAATTTTAAAAGCTGTAGGAAGTTTTCTAAGACACCATATTTAGTAACTAATACCTTCTTATACCTTCTTCCACTTCTGATGGACTTATCATGAACATAGTTCTTGAAAATTTGAAGTTCTTCCTGCATGATTTTCTCCTCTTGGTCCAGATCTAGATAGGTGTTTTGGTTTCCTAATTATTGAATCAATAATTATAATGTAATTATCTCATCTTGCTCCAGATCTTGTAACAACATGTAAATTATTTGAGTTAAGTACTTCCTATTTTGGCATAATGTGTAGTAGATTTAAATTTCTTTTGCTCATTACTTTCTCTAATACTACTGGACAACTTTCTAGTGAATGGTCACCCACTTCACATATATTACAAAATTTTAAGTAGATTTTATGTTTAATGTGGTAGTCAGGGCTGATATGATCATATTTCCAATAGAGGAAGAAATAATATATTCCCCAACCATGTCCTTGACCTCTTCCAAATCTACATTGTCTAAAACCTCCCTTGTCATGATAACCACCTCTTCCATGGCCTTCATATCCATTTGTATCTCACTAGTCATCATTTTGTTTGATCGACTGGATGTGATATACTATATGATAGTTAGAATTATTTATCCCATTCAATTTACATCCTTGCGTCGAATGGATATTCTCCTCACGGATGTGACACCACTTAGGTTTGGTGTTCTTCAAATTATGAGTAAATTCTCTTGCGTTGTGGTTTGTCAGAGATTAACATATTTCAAAATATATTTCATCTTGAATTCGACGAGCATCAATGTCTCTATCTAGTGAAACATTAAATTTACAATAGTGTTTCATGTGTCCTTTGTTTGAAAAAAGGGTGCACTAGAGTTTGTTTCATCTAATGGTCATAGTTTTTAAATATTGTTGTAATATTTCCAATTTTTCTTCTAGTCTTGTTTCAATCAGGGAGGAGGTCGATGGTCCATCATCATTTGTTTCTATGTTTTGTTCCCTTTTAAATGCTTCCTTACACGTCTATACATCATGCATTCATACTGGTGCTCTAATTTTCTGCAATAGTCCTGCTACATACCACTAGACCAGTAGGTTTTGTCAATAATATAAGGAATTTGAATGAGTAGATCCTTAAATATTTTATCATATTCACACATTGTTTCTCTTTTTTTTTATTTGATCTCTTTGATAATTTGCATTTCTATATGCTTAATGTATTAGGATTTAAATAATGTAAGGAAGATACTCTTGATAACCACTTTCAACCGCTTCTAATTTTTTGTGTAGTTCATAAACCACGTGATCACTCACTAGTGCATTTGGGTCAAATTACAATGGTGTGTTTGACGCAATTGCCACTTTATATTTTTGGGAGAAAGAAAAAAAACAGACCCCCTCAAACATATTTTCACATGACGTCACTTTTCCGATGACATAGATTTCGTCTTTATTGTGATGTTTCATGCGAACACGTGTCATCCCGGATTTGACTGTTCAACCCCGATATATACATTGCACGCCCGATGTCTGGGATGTGGAAAGACTGACGTCTTGGATGTGGCAAGAGTGATGTCTGGGACGTGGAAAGACCAACATCTTAGACGTGGAAAGAGCGACGCCTGGGACGTGGCAAGAGCGACGTCTTGGAGGTGGCAAGAGCGATGACTCGGAGGTGGCAAGAGAGACATGTTGGTTGTGGAGCCTGATTATATTCCTAATTCAGAGGTATTTTGTTTTTATCCATGTTTATACCCCATGAAGTATTTACACCCTAGAAGTATGTACACTCTTCCATGAGGGTGAGTGCAGAGGGAGGTTACCCCCTCTGTGAGGTCCATGGGCAGTGTCCCTCGATGGGGGTTTGGGGGTGAAGCCCTCGAAGGAAAAATTGTCTTATAAATGTATATTGTAATTTCATTGTAAATATGGACCGTTCATTATAAGTTCATAGATCTAACAGTAGAATTTATGTTAGGGTTTTTTTCCCTAGAAGGAAACCCTCTGTTATGAGGGAAATGTATTGCGGCTATGCATGGCTGTGTGAATATTGTATTATGAGAGAGGAGACTATGAGAGAAAGAAGAGGAAGTTACAACGGGTTTGTTGTAGATTGTATCCCTTCATTTTGTCGGATAATAATAAAGGAAGGACATGACAATTTCTCTAGTGGACATAGCCCACAATGGGTGAACCATGTAAATTTGTGTCTCTATTGTATTGTGTATCTTCTGTGTTTTGTTTTCGTATTTTTTTTATTTTATTTCTCCACGGTCCAGTTTCTCTAACAAGTGGTATCAGAGCAAAAGGTAACTCGTAGGAAAAGAGGGTTCCTGGTTTGAGTGGGAGAAATAACGGAAGATGGAAAGTTTAGGGTCAAGAAATTCAATGGCCAAAACTACCCGTTATGGAAGATGCAGATGGAAGATTATCTATATCATAAGGATATATTCCTACCATTGGGTGGAATAGAAAATAATTTGATGGCTATGAAGGACGAAGAATGGGATATTCTTAACAGAAAGGCTCTAGGAACGATACGGTTGACCCTGGTAGTGTCGGTGGATTTTAATATTTTGAAAGAAAAGACAACAAAGGGTGTGATGGATGCATTGGATAAATTGTATGAAAAACCCTCAACATCCAATAAGGTATTTCTAATGAAGAGATTATTTAATATGAATATGTCAGAAGGTGGGTCTATTGCAGATCATTTAAATGAATTCAATACGATTACTAATCAACTAAGTTTTGTAAAAATGGACTTTGATGATGAGGTTAGGACTCCTCTAATATTGTGCTCATTACCAGAAAGCTGGAATGGCTTGGTCATGGATGTAAGTAACTCTGTCTCTAGTTCAAATACTTTAAAATTTGATGATGTTGTTGGTGTTATCCTTGGTGAGGAACTGCAACGAAAAAGAACAGGTGAAACATCAGGTAATGCATTGAACATGGAGAACAAGGGAAGACAAAAGGATAGAGGAAAGGGCTTAGGGAACCGCGGGAATTCTAGAAAGGCAAGATCCAAATCTAGACTTGGAAAGATAGAGTGATGGAATTGTGGGAAGAAAGGACATCTGAAGAAAGACTGCAGAGATCCAAAGAAACAAAGAGATGGACAACAGGAGAGAAATCAGGAAGCAAATGTAACAGGCGATGTGTTACAAGATGCTTTGATTCTTTTTGTAGATAATATTTTTGAGTCTTGGGT
>SNQJ01S0031876.1:0-11245 GCA_010110895.2 Picea sitchensis | reverse complement strand
ATATATGTTGCTGATATGTGCTCACATCTAACTGGTTATAAATGACAACAATGGGTAATGAATAAATGTTGAATGTTAATTGATGAGTTTTTGTGCAAGAGGGAAGTTTTGGGAAAAGGAGCTCCACACTCATTCACCCCCCCCTCTAAGTGTGGTAGGTGTGTCCAACATTGGATTCAATCTAGTCTTACAAAGAAAATCATATAATGTTGTGTACACAAACTGATTATTTTCAATGAAAAACCTTTCATGTTTAAGAATATTTTCTATTATATGCAACATTATCTTAATGAACCAATGAAAAAATTGTCCCCTATTTATCTCTTTTCATAGAAATGTTTTAAGACTTTCTAACATGTTTCTAAGAAGATAAGTTAAGGACCACGATGATTGAAAAAGCATAAACAACCCTAAGGTTGATCAAGAGGGATGATTCCTCCACCTTTATGCGTATCTATATTCTCTAACATTTTAACCAACTGATCCATCTCTAGTCTCTTATCAGGATTTGCATCCCAACATTTTTTCATCACATTTGCAAGAGAACTGGGGCAACAATGTGGAATTTCTAATCGCAGATTCTGACATAAAGTAAATGACACAAAATCAACATATTTGACTAAGAACTCTACAGACACTAAATATTAAATTTGTTTTAAAGAGTAAATGTGATAATTTTTAATTCACCTGTTTGACAACTGCAGAGGTCATCTCTGCAAAACTCAAATCTGCATATGGAATATCACAATAGTAAATCTCCCATAGATAGATGCCAAAGATGTAAACATCACATTTTCTGTTGTAGGACTTTCCATCAAGGACCTAAATCAGCTCAATAGAATCAGTAGATGCACTCTGTGAGAAGAAACATAAATAAGAATAAAAGAAAACGACAAGATGAAATTGAAGTTGCATTGTTATCCACAAATATCTTTGCACCAATTATTTCTTTTAGAGGAATACAAAACCAAAATAGAGATTGATTCAACCAAATCATTAACAATTCAGAGATGTTCAATGGATTTTTTGTGCAGTCAACAGTTATATAACAATTTCAAGGTTTTAAAAGACTGGAGGGATGATAACAAGACTATTGGCCCTTGACCAAGTTTTGGAGAACCTTGGTCATGTTTGACCAATTTTGGGACTTCGACAGGCTGGTCGAAGGTAGAGTGCAAGGCAAAGTGAAGATCGTGGGATTGTGACCCCTTCTTAGGGAATTTTTGGGTTTAGGGTTTATGTAATGGGTATGGGATGTTGTCCCATGGTTTTACCCATGTTTAGGCCCTTTTGTAAAGTATAAATAGAAAACTAGGCGATGTAAGTAAGAGAGACCGAGGTGTGTAATGTGGTTGGTGAGATAAGTGCGAACAGTTGTGGATGCTTCGTGCATATTGTGTGTTAAGAACTTGCAGAGCTAAGTGCAAGTGATTGTAAGAAGCCTGTGTGCAAATTGTAATAAGGCTTTGTGCTTGAACCTAGCTCCGGGAAGGAGCATCTGGCAAGGTGCACGCAGATCTCCTGTCCTATGTAGAGTGGGTTCTTATGGCTTTGTGCTTGTAGAAGATTGAAAGAAGACAATAAACAAGAGAAGAGTTGGTGAATGTAGCCCCACACTGGGGTGAACCACGTATATCATGTGTTGTGGTTGATTTATGCATTATAGTTGTTATGGTATTGATGTGATGTATGCTTAGTGCAATGATATATGTTAGATGCATCTGAAATAATAGCTTAGTTCTTAGTAATGTGAATTAATGCTAGATATGATCTATTTCTATGTGCTAAGTGTTGGATGTATTAGATCTTGTTGAATATTTCACTGCTCTGTAACTAGGATTTTAATCTAATGAATGTTAACTACTAAGTGCTATGTTAAGTGTTGTAATCACATATATGTGTCCCAGCTAGGTTGTAGACACTTGATTCCTGCAACCACCCCTTCTTATACCTCAAGTGAGACTTCATCTGCTTCGCAGGTGTTACTGAAAGGGTCGGTAGTTAGGGTTTTGTTGGTGCATTGTTGAAGGGTTGAACCCTGGGTCTGCCCCTATGCCAACAAATGGTTCTGTTGCCAAGACTTGAAACTGTGATTGTTGGGAACTGAAGAAAAGAAATCCTTGTGTGTAGATATGTTGATTTAGTGCATAGTATTCTACTTGACTGTGAAGCTCTGTGCTAAGAAAGGAATCAGATCTGAAGAAAAGAGGTAAGATATTAAATCTTTGTTCTCTGAGAAAGGTAAGATAAGTGAAAAGTTTTGTTTCAAAAGAATGGATCTAGGTATGTTTGATAGATTTTGTCCTAGTCTAAAAACTAGGGCACAACTAGAAGAAAGAAGATTGGATATGAATAGATATGATAAGAATAGTGAAATATATGCTATTCCTATGCCTAGAAAAAATGTTTGGACTAAAAAATGGATGCAAGATCCTAGAAAGATTTTTTTGCAGGTTAGTTACTTTGATCCCGGTGCGTAGTACAAGAAAGGTTGGGGGTCATTTAAAAGAAAGAGAGGATTAACTCTTTGTTATAGTTGCAAAAGACAGATACATATTGCTAAGGAATGCCTTGGTAGAGGTCCTAGTTGTCTTTGATGTAAATATATGGACCATGAAGTTTTGGATTTCCCTAGAATGATTGCTAAAGTTGAAAAGATGAATATGAGACAAGAAAAAGATGAGACGGGCCAAGAAACTAAGGATATGACAGAACACCAGAAAGAATTAGAGACTGTATTACTACAGATGAAAGAAAACATGAATGATCATTGAGATACCAACTTATCAGAGATCTTAAAAGAGGAGTGCATAGAAACAAGAATAGGAGACTTCGACATAGACTATGTTCTGGATGAGGAAACACGTGAATATCATGACAGAAAGAACTTTGGAAATTTTGGGAAAGACTTCTATGGTTCCTTCATTAGGAGGAATAGGATTATTTAGAGCAAAGTGATAACCCTATGTTGAATACTTACCCAGACATATATGAGTGCTCATGGAACTTCGAAAGAGGAAGAATTTGAGATCGTTTAATTTGTTGAGAACAATGCCCCATTTGCTATTTTGCTAGGAAAAACCTGGATTGAGAAAGATCAGATACAAAGGAAACAAGAAGAGGAGGATCTAGAAAAGAAAAATCATAAACTAAGGAATTTCATGGCTAGGAGAATAATGCACTAACTAGAAGAACAAGAGGACCAGTCGAAGATACTAAGGACCAAGAATATGGATGTCAAAGTTGAAGAACACAGGGAGACTAGAAACACCTATCTGTACAAGAGAGTAGAGAACCTACCCTAGAAAGAAGAACTATTACCCTCGAACCCTATGAAAGACCCTCCATAGTGCGAAGTTACTATGCCAAGAGGAGATAAGAATGATAATGGAAAGAGGAAACTAGTGACTCATATTATAGGAAAGAAAGCCAGAAATCTCAGCAAGAAGAAAGAAAAGTTAGAAAAGTTATAGGAAGTTCCAGGGAGGACTTCATAGAAGGAAGGTTTGCAAAAATGGAACTTTATCGGGATATCAGAATATTGAATATTGGCACTTTACCACGATGAAGCAATATAACCATTGGAGGTGTCTTGACCATTAGCACGATGCTCCAAAATGGCTCGAACCACAGTTATGGCCAGAAATATCGCTATTACACAGTTGGGACCACGCCATAATGGATGGAATTGCATTGATTGAGGCGTTCCTACCTGTTGGAGGAGTCTGTTACAACGTTGTCGATTTTTCCCGTCGAGAGTTTCACCGAGAACACTTTTGCCAATTTTGATTATTAGATACCATAGAGAACTAGTTTCTTTCATGCTGTACCTATTTGAGACCTCGCCACCCATTCTGTTACATTGAGTATTTGATCACCGAACTGAGATACCTGATTTTGAGCGTGCATGTCGGGTGACTTCAAAGAAGTAGATAAATCTATCGAAGAGATCCACATATACCTCATGACTGAGAAGGTCATGTCTACAAGAGCCCAAGCCTTGTTGACGAGAGGAGTGCAAGCATCCCCGTCGACTGCTCGTGGATCTGGACCATCCTGAGTTGCGACAAAGAATTGAACAAAGCATCGTGATGACTTGGCAAATGAGAAGCTCATCCCTTCTATCCTGCTCAATTTTATCCCGCCTCTGGCTAGCGCGGTGAGCCATGATAGTGTCCCGACGGACTTTGACTACACCTTGATTATTGTGTACCTCCCGAAGGGGATACACGTAGTTGGACTGCAGTTAGGACAAATCATGGTGTTGAATATTGTTGGCTCTTGACCAAGTTTTGGGATAATATTGGTCATGTTTGAACTTTTTTGGAACTTCGACAGCTTGTCGAATATGGAGCACCAGACAAAGCGGAGATTGCGGAATCTCAGCCCACTTTTGGGTCCCTTTTTTGGTTTTGGGAATATGTACTAGGAAAGGGATGTTGGCTCGTGGGTTTACCCATGCTTAAGCTGGTTTTGTATGTATAAATAGAAGGATAGGCAAGAAAGTAGTAGTAGTCGAATATTTTATCTATGTAATATAGGCTAAGTGCCAATATGGGATCTATGTGATGAAAGGTTTTGTGCATTCTATATAGACTTGCAGAGATTAGTGCAAGTCCCTGTGTGAAGATATAGAAGGTTTGTTGTTGTAATTCAAGGAAGAAGGATCTAGCGAGCTGCGTAGATATTATGGCATGTGCAGAGTAAGGTTTTCTAAGGCTCTGTGCTTGTAACTGATTAGATGACGATAATAAAGAAGAGTTGGTGGACATAGACCCAAGGTGGGGGTGAACCACGTAAATACGGTGTTTTCTTCTTTGTGCCTTGTTCTGATACATTGATGTGATTATTTACTAAGTTATTAGAGATGAGTAGATAGATCTGATATATATGCTTATGCTCAGTGCTTATGGTGTGTAGAATGTTAGACATGATCCATGTGTATATGCTAAGTGCTTGATTTGTTAGATCTGAATAACCTGTGGATGCTAAGTGCTTGAATATTCTAGTTCATAGTGAATGTTGTGAAGCTTTGTTATACTATCGAAGTGGTTATTGAGTGCATAATAAAGAACCAGTAGTGTTAAGTTCTATATTAAGAGTTATAATCACATATATTTGTCCCAGCTAAGGTTGCAGACACTTGATTCCTGCAACCACCCCTGCCTCTACCTCGGGTGAGACTTCATTTGCTTCGCAGGTGTTGCTGAAAGGGCCATTAGTTAGCGTTTTGTTGGTATGTTGTTGTAGTGTTGAACCCCGGGTCTACATCGATGCCAATAAATGGTTCCATTGCCGAGACCTAGAACTGTGATTGCGGGGAACTGAGAAAGAGGAAGCTCTGTGCAAAGATTCATCTTGAAACTGTGAAAACTTTGTGCGTATATTTGTTACCTAGTGTGCATTATTATACTTGATCTGTAAAGCTTTGTACTAAAGAAAGAAGGTTAGATCTAAGAGAAAGAAGCCTGATCTGAAGAGAGAAGGCCAGATCTGAAAGAAAGGAGGTAGGATCTGTAGAAAAGAAGCAAGATCTGAAAGCTTTGTTCTCCAAGAAAGGTAAAAGTGAGAAGTTTTGATTGAAAGAGGTAAGATCTGTAAGCTTTGTGCTCTATTAAAGGTAAGAATAGTTAAAAATTCTTAGATCTGAAAGATTTGTGCTCTGTAGAAGTAAGATAAGTGATTTTTTTTTTCTAAAGTATGGATCTAGGTATGTTTAATAGAATCCATCGTAGTTTGAAAACTAGGGCACTGATAGATGAAAGAAGGATTGATGTGAGAAGATCTGAAAAGAATAGTGATAGATATGTTATACCTATCCATAGAAAGAATGTCTGGACTAACAAATGGATGCAAAATCCTAGAAAGAATTTGTTGCAGGTTAACTCCTATGATCTTAGTGTGAAGTACAAAAGAAGTTGGGGATCGTTTAAAAGAAAGAGAGGGGTGACCCTCTGTTACAGTTGTAGAAAACCAGGGCATCTTACTAAGGAATTCTCTAGAAGAAGACCTAGTTGTCTCTGTTGCAAATCCATGGACCACAAAGTGTTGGATTGCCCTAGAATGATCACTAAGCTTGAAGGAATGAATCTGAATCAAGGAAACCCTAAGGCAGAACCCCAACAAGAATCAAAGAGGGTATTCATACAAGTGAAAGAGACCCTAAATGACCACCGACATGTCATCTTATCAAAGATCTTCAAAGAGAAGGAATTCATCGAAGCAAGAATAGGGGACTTCGACATTGACTATGTCCTAGATGAAGAAACACAAATGAATATTATGCCAGCAAGAACCTAGGAAGCTATAGGAAGGCCTCCTATGATCCCTTCCCTAGGAGGAATAAGTTTATTTAGAGGAAAGCTAGTAAACCTAGGTGGAAGGCTTGCCTGAATACCTATGACTGTCAATGGAGCTTCGACAGAAGAGGACTTTGAGATTATTAAATTTGTTGAAGACAGAGCCCCGTTTACCATGCTAATAGGAAAACTTTGGATTGATAGAGATCAAGCCAGACGAAAGGAGGAAGAAGAATTTTTGGAACAAAAGAAGCAAGATTTAAAAGACTTTATGACCAGAAGGATTGCACACTTAATTAAGGAACAGAAGAGAAGATCACAGATATTTAATACTAGAAACTTGGATGTCGAGGCTAAGAGAACACTAGACAATCACCATAAGATTTAATTACCTATCCCAGACAAGGAAGAAGTATTACACAGGAACCTTAGAAAAAAATCTCAGCAGTGCGAAGTAACTAAGACCAAAGAAGAAAAAACTCAGAATGATAAAAGAATTACCGAGACGAAGCTCACTGGAAAGAAGGCTAGAAAGTTAAGAAATACAAGGGCTAATATTGAAAGGTTACAGGAGGTTCTAGAAGAGACCTCACAGAAAGAAAAATTGCAGAATTGGAACTTCACCAGAATATCAGAACAACGACATATGCCACTTCACCATGGTGAAGAAATATAGCCGTTGGGACCGATATATCCGTTTGAAATCTGCTCTGAATGGGAAGAAAAGAAATAAAGAGGCATCATCATATCGTTGGTCCATGCCATAACGGATCGAACATGAGTTAATGGAGGGTCATGACCGTTTTGAGCCAACCGTTATCAACTTACCTATTTAGCTCATCGTGCCATGCACGAAGAACACTTTTTCCAAATCGATAATTTGAGCTCACAACCTTGATGAAGATTGTCCAGTGATCATTATGCCCTTTCTTTCCATCTTACTTTTGTGTCTACATTACTTTTTGAACCCGATATTACTAACTCTAAGCGTGTATGTCTGAGGATATTAGCACAATTGAAGAATCTGCGAAGGAAGTACTCGTTGATCTTAGGACTGAGAAAGTCATGTCAGAAAGAAGGATGTTTGTAGGTGTGCAAGCATCATCGACGAGAGGATTCCAAGCTTCTCCCTTGATTGCTCGTGGAGAAGGAACTTCTAGAACCATGACGGAGACAAAAACAAAGCATAGAGACGATCTCGCAAATGCTAAGTTGATTCCGAGCATCTTACCTGCGTATATACCTCCTCTGAGCGATGCAGTGAACAGAGACAACATGCCCATGGATTTTGAGTATTCTTTGGTCACTGTGTACCTTCCGAAAGGGGTACGCACAGTTTGTACCGACCAGGATAAGATCACAACATTGAAGTTTAGCGACTTCAACCTTGGCGAAAGAAAGGCTTACAGCATGCTCGCCCCGCATAAGTATTTGACCAAGACTAAAAGCAATAACTCCAATATTATCCCATAGTCATGGACCTATAACCTCACGCAGTCCACACTGCTCAATGTGATGAAGATCCCACACTTCGACAGACACTAGGAAGTGAACACCTGTGTCAAATTTTTGTTGTCCTACTACCACGAAGGTTACTTATGGTTGAACCGCCGCATCAGTGTGGATCCGACCTTGATCAATTGGGTCACAGGGCTTAGTATGCAAGGCCTTGACCCATAAGATTTTTATCCTGGAAAGACCTTGGACTGAGCATTATCACAAAGGATCAAAGAGACTTATGGATATGTAGAGAAGGGTATGTAAGGATACAAGGTAGCCTCTATCTAGAGTGGCACAGTGCGCCTTGCATTCCAGCTGATCACAGGAAAGTTAGTTTGCAAGAACTGACACACCCAAGTAACTGGATTCGTAGTCAACCTCCCAGGGAAGTGCACAGAGGGACTACAGATGAAATGGGTACAATACCTTGTAAACCAGCTAGAGCTTGATTGCAGGGAGGCACACGATCAAGGGTATGAGTTCCACTTCGGTTGTCTTCTCATACTGATAGATTTCATCGCATGGGAGATACCGGAAGGTGCGACCTTCCCGAACATTGAGCCCTTTGAACCTTTGGCTACAAAGTTCGGTACCTTGTGGTACTCAAGAGATATGAACAAGAAATGGAAATCCAATGTCATCTTACACACTTACTACAATCAATTGAATATCTCTCTCCAGTCTACACTGCGCATCACTCCAAACACCCTCTACAAGTTTCAACCCCTAATGAAGTTTAGCATGGACCGCCACTTCATTTATATAACAATGAATGCAGATGGCCATAAGAAGCAGTTGCAATCCTATTACAAGCTTATGAAGGAATATTTAGAGGAAATCACCAAGAAATGGTTGGCGAACCTCCTTATCCTAGCCAACCTTGTAGAGTTGTTCGATGTAGATAGTCCAGAAGCTGTGCAAGATACACCCGAACCTAGTAAAACAAAGAAGCCTAAAGAAGTTCAGGATGTAGGAAACACATCTATGAAGACTGCGTCTATGTCACCAGAGCAAGGAGGTGATGGCAAAGAGATCAATGAGGAAACATTGCATAAGGACGAGGA
This sequence comes from Picea sitchensis, assembly GCA_010110895.2. Classification (NCBI taxonomy): domain Eukaryota; kingdom Viridiplantae; phylum Streptophyta; class Pinopsida; order Pinales; family Pinaceae; genus Picea; species Picea sitchensis. The sequence continues at coordinate 2,382 of SNQJ01S0031876.1, read as the reverse complement.
CGACCCCTCAAAGAAAATAAAGGTGTCCCCCCATAGCCTTCGTCCAGAAAGAAAACGAAAGCAACCAAGACCAAGTTTGAGACTATCCTCACCCATATGACTTTAACTTCATCATCACTGCATTGAATGACGATTCGCTAGAGATTCCAGAGAAACAGGAATCCAAGAAGGAGGAAATGTATAGTCAGATCAAGATACAACTCCAAGGAGTGAAATAGACACTTCAGTCGAGGCGCGCAGTCTCCACTGTGCCCCTATTATTCATAACATCAGAAGAAGGAGATGAGCCATCTCAACTCCACCGAATCGTGGATTCAGTTGAGTCTCGACTTCGAAAATCACAAGATGAAGTAGAGTAACCCATCTAGGATTTGACACAAGTACAGGGAGTACTTAAAGAACAACGCAGTGTTGCAAAACAAGAAAAGAGTGCTCTCCAAGAAAAATGGAATGACGAGAAAGCACAACTACAACAAGGAAAGGAACAACTGTTGGCGGAGCAACTGGAGGTAAAGAAAGTGGTCAACAAAGAACTTCTCTCTGTGACAGTCATTGGGGTACAAACTGAAGAAATAATCCCACAGCAGGTGGCATAGATCGAAGACGTGATCCAAAATCTACAATAGCGCATTGCAGATCTAGAGCTCCACACTGTACCCGAAATTCCACAGGAGGTAAGAGACCTAAGGGAAGCAACTACCCGCAACACAGTTGGAATATTAAAAGATCTTGGCTTGGAATGCAAGAAATTGAGTAACAAGAGTGCCCAGACTTACGAGCACCTCACGAAGAATCCATAGTTACAAGCATTGGAGTCACGGTTCCAGGAAGAAAAGCATCATAGAGATACACTATAGGCACAGTTGAAGCCCTTAACACTAGTTGAAAGAATGAAAAGGTTTCAAGAACAATGCATGGCCCAACAACAGATCCACATGATTCAAAGTAAAGTGATGGAAGTCTCTCAACTACTTCAACCAGTTCAAGAGAAGGCATGCCAACTGTTCATTGAAGTTGAAAGCCAAGGAGCCGAGCTAGAACAACTCGTCATCACAGCAGAACAACGCCTAGAAAGGACAGTGAACAACGCAGTGATCTAGGAGTTCTCTGAGCAAGAGGTCATAGCACTGTAGCAGGTCAACACAGCTCGAGCCAAGCTTAAGGCATTCGAGGTAGAATTGCTCGGACCAGAGTGACTTGGGACGAGTCATAGGTGAGTGTTGGGGGCTTGTTGGCCCTTGACCAAGTTTTGAGATAATCTTGGTCACGTTTGACCATTTTTGGGACTTCGACAGCTTGTTGAAGATGGAGCACCAAACGAAGCGGAGATTGCAGAATCTCAGCCCACTTTTGGGTCCCTTTTTGGGTTTTGGGAATATGTACTGGGAAAGGGATGTTGTCCCGTGGGTTTACCCATGCTTAGGCCGCTTTTTTATGTATAAATAGAAGGATAGGAAAGAAATTAGTAGTAGTCGAATATTGTATCTATGTGATATAGGCTAACTGCCAAGATGGGATCTATGTGAACAAAGGTTTTGTGCATTCTTTATAGACTTCCAGAGCTTAGTGCAAGTCCCTGTGTGAAGATATAGAATGCTTTGTGTTGTAAGGCAAGGAAGAAGGATCTAGCGAGCTGCGCAGATATTTTGTTCTATGCGGAGTAAGGGTTTCTAAGGCTCTGTGCTTATAACTGATTGGCCGACGATAATAAAGAAGAGTTGGTGGACGTAGCCCCAGGGTGGGGGTGAACCACGTAAATACGGTGTTGTCTTCTTTGTGCCTTGTTCTGATGCATTGATGTGATTATTTTCTAAGTGCTTAGAGATGAGTAGATAGATCTGATATATATTCTTATGCTCAGTGATTATGGTGTGTAGAAACATAGTTACCAACTTAATGAGAACTGTGACCTCAAAATGAGAACTCTGGCCCAAAAAACCCCTATTTTTCCAAAAAAAAATGAAAATCAACCCCCAAATCAAAAAGTGGTGCTACCAGTAGCACCATGTTTTCAAACGGGGTTAAAATTACAACATTTTTTAAACATGGCCTTCAAAACCCATACAATAGCTCATAAAAACCTTCAAATCGACACCTAAATAAAAAAATGATGTTACAATTTTTTTAATTTTTTTAAAAAATTAAATTTATAGATGTCTTGAAATAGTATTTTTAGTAGTCAGTACCATTAAAACAAAACCTCAAAATCAACCATCAAATTGAAATGCACTGCTATCGATAGAACCCATTTTAAATTTGGGGTATTAAAATGACATTTTTTTAAAGTGGTAATCAAAATCAAACAAAATCATCAAATCAACCCTTAAATACTTACTTTTTAAATATTAGTTTATCACTCCAAACACAACATAATACATAATA
>SNQJ01S0031875.1:92046-108945 GCA_010110895.2 Picea sitchensis | reverse complement strand
TAATGTCAACAACGAATTCCAGACGTCCTTTTTCCATCATTCTGTCAAACCGTTTTCCTGCATAGTCTGTAATTTTCACTTCTGTGTTCCACTAATTATCTCATCCAAGCCTAGTGTTTGAATCTTCCTCTGATAGATAGGGTAGGGAAAGGTGCCCTCCCCCTTAAAGTTTTTATAATAAAAATTTTAATCGACTCTTTCATGAGCCCATGCAGGCCAAGTGTTGTTGCCTTCTTTGATACCATGATGTCACACACCCAACACCTTAAGTACCCTTTTAAGGGATGGGGTAGAACTTTTTCACCTTCCTAGAGCTTCTCTGAGTTCCTCAAATAAGGGAATCATTACCTTCTGCTTTCCAAGATCTTTCCAACGACTATAAACTTGTCCAAAATTGAGTCTTGGTTTGAAATTTATGGCCTTCCAAAGTTTTTGGGGAATCACTGGCCAATGGCCACGCCCTTTTCCACTTGGCATCCATGTAGCATCACTTCTCTTGTGTTGTCCAACATGGCACTATCATGAATCATTTAGTCATTTTTTGGTAGTGATGTATCTGCGAAAGCAGGGGTTACAGGGAATATCACCTCGAGGTCTTCTCGAGTATTGGGCCTTCGCCCCTTCGTCATTCTTGTGTAGATATGAAAACATCCCCGGAGACCTAAAGTCCTAGAATCTCTTTCCTCATCGAGATCCATGGTGGAGCTCTATCCACCCTTAAGGATATGAAGGCTAAGATTATCCACACTTAACATGTGGTTTAGACTTGACAAGGGGTGGGGGTCCCACCCTAACTTGCGACCAATCCCATGACGCCACGTGGAATTATCTAGGCATGCCACATCAGCATGGTGTACACAGGTCCATCCAATTGGAACTGGACACTACAACAAGGGAACTTCAGTGCTTCAGTTCTTAACACACTCTCCTATATCCTCGAATCTCCCAAAGTCTCGAAGTTCTAAAGTTCTGAAATTCCTCACCACGTACTTCAGCCTTCATCCTTCGAGATATTCTTATGCACCAACATGTCAAATATCCTGGAGCCATGAAGTCCTGAAATATCGAACTTATTTGCCACATACTTCGGCCTTCGATGCTTTAGGATGTTCTTACCCCTTGTGCCTTACATTTTCCAGACTAGGACTTCATCGAAGTACTTACGTTGTCCTTCCACTGGTTGATCAAACGGTCAAGAAAGGATCCCAACGGATCCTCATATCAACGACTCACGATGCTCTTGAATTCTTCCCCATGATCTAACAGTTGGCCAAATTTCACCACTCTGAGATTTCATGACTTTGCGTCCCTTACAGTCCTTAACCCAATAATTCCTGAAGGGTTACCTATGGAAGAGGTCATGAAACATACATGATTGTTTGATGTTGGTTATTGGTACCACTTACTCTATCCTTCTAGTGTACTTGATCTAACGTTCGAGAAGGGTCTCGAAGGAGCCTTAGATCTATGGCCCATGTTATTTCACGACTTCAACATTCGAGGATTATGGTCGTTTAACACCTTTTTACTCTCAGAATGAGTCAACGTTGAATTGACCGTAGCTTATATCCAACGATCAGGAAATATCCTGATTTCCTTTGGATCAACAACTCATGTTACTTCTCGAGTTCAGAGTTTGGGATTTTCAATTGCTTCAAACTCTTTTATGCCCATAGTGGGTCAATGCCATATGACCGTGGCTAGAATCCCACAATCAAGAAGGGTCCCGAAGGTTCTTAGATTGACAACTAAGAATGATTACTCGATCTAATGGTTACGATAGGTCTCGAAATGTAAATGGATGGATACAATAGCATGATCCTTTATACAAAGGGTCTTCTCTCTAGGTAACGCTTGGCTCCTTTTTCACATAGTGCAGGGTTTCTGGGTCCCGATCATATGGAACTTTGACAAGCCCCTGAGGGATGTACTCTTAGATCTTATCTGAGATTTGGTTAAGGCCGCAGACTTGAGCCCATGGTCACTTGGGAGAATGGGTTGAAGGAAGTGCCTTTCACTTCAGAATCCAAATCTTGTAACAGAACAATGGTGGTTTTAAGGGATTGACAGGTTTGGAGTTATCCCATGGAGTCTGTCATGAATCTATATTTCTAGGTTTGGTCCCTAGATAGTCCCTTGAGGATTTTCCAATCAACACAGAGGCCAAAGTCTTATTCCCCAAGATTCATTAAAAACCCATTAGTAACAATGCTCCTTGGATAAATAGGATTTAAAATAGAAGTCCATTAACATGATATGATATTCGAACTTTGCTTTGAATTTCTAGTTAGCAAGGCCATCCAAATCACAATTATCTAGCATACAAATAAGGTACAATGTTATGCCATCATCCCTATATATCAAGGATGTATATGTATATCACAAATACAAGCATCAAATCATGCATTCCAATTCAATTTTACGGAGTCTATGAAATACTTATCTATTACAGTCGATAGCCGACCAACCGACTGTGGGTTATTCTCATTTCCACCCAACCATAGGCTCAGATGCATTCACTCTTCGCATTATTCCCACCCATGTTCCAAGCCATGATACCACCAGGTAGTTCTCTTTGTTCCTCGAGTATTCTTCCAATCCCCCTTGTGGGCAAGGTCTTCCTCTCTCTTCCAGAACTCTCTCATGTAACTAGAACACGTTTATTTTTAAGTTCTTCTTCTCAACTAGAGAGCCTCATGCTCTCTTCTTCTTTTTGAATGGTCCTCCAACCCATTTTTGTGTCTCCTTTTCTATCTGCCTTCATGTGTATTCTTGCATGCCTCCCCCGGGAAGGTTCTAGACTCATCCTATTCCTTCTATCAGAAGGAATTCAAGTCAATCTAGGCCTGTAGGAAGACTACACTCTATCATACTTCGGGGTGATAGTTTTCTATATTCTCAACTAGGCCCTCCATGCTTCCATTCATTGGGGTAGTTGTTTTTCCAACCTCCATCCCTTTTCTCATTAACTATTTTTTCCTTGGGATTAGGATGGATCTTTTTATTCTAGATCAAATATTTCAGCAAAGAGGATTGGGTCAACTTGGCATGATGAACCCTCTCTACAGGTTTCCTCACTCTTTCCTCTAGTAGTATCATGGCTAGTACTTCAAGGCTTCACCCCCACAACCATTTTTTGGCAATCTAAACAATAATACATTTACATCGTTCTCATGTCATGGAATGGTAATCATAAGTAATGATTAATTACAAGCTAGGGGAAATAGGGGTATTACACCCCACCCTTATGAAAGGTAGGGGTGGGGAGTTGAAGTTTCACAAGGGATGGGTTTTGGGTTTGAATTTTTCATTAGGATGGGGTGTGTGGCTTTTTCACTCACCACCCCCACTCTGGTTAAAGTGGCACCCTTGCACTCTCACCCCCACCCACCTTTCACAATAGTGGGTTGTGTGATATTGTGGTGAGGGTAACACTTTCATGAGGATGGGGTGTGTGACACTTTCACCCCATACCCCCACCCTCATGAAAGTGGTTATTTTCCACCCTCACAAGGGTAACACTTTCATGAGGGCGATGTGTGTGATTTCACCTCCCACCTTCGTGAAAGTGTGATAGTTGTCGAACTTTCATGCATGAGGGTGGGAATGGGGGTGAAAGTGTGAAGTGGGTGGGGGGTGAAAGTGTGAAAGTTGAGATGAGAGCATGAAATTTCAAGCTTTACCCTTCTGAACTTTCACATTTTCACCTCCCACCCTCACTCTCATGAAGGGGTAGGGGGTGAAAGTACGAAAGTATGAAAGTATGAAAGGGTGAAAATGTATGAAAGTTTAAGGATCACTTTCACACTTTCATCCCCCACCCAAGCCTTCATGAAAGGGGTGAGGTGTGTCACATTTTAACACTTTCATCTCCGTCCCCCATCCTCACCTTCATGAAAGTGTCATACTTTCATATCCCTCCCCCACCCTCACCTTCATGAAAGTGTCACCCCCATCAAGTGTATCACACTTTAACACTTTCACACCACACCCCCACTATAACATCTCCACTATAATCCCTAGTTTAATTAATGCATAAAGCATATATAATGTATGGTTGTGGCCAAGCGATGTATATGTGAATTATATTTCTAAATTTTAATAAATAAAATGTGATGTCGACTGCAAGGGGACATGGATAGAGATGCGGGTTGATTAATCCACAAGAGAGGGGGGTATAGAAAGGAGTTTTAGCCATGAGTTTATTTTCCCAATCCTTTTCTTGATTTTAATGCTTTGAGTGAACCTTTTGATTTCCCTTGAGTGTGGAAGAGCCCAATAATTGAATATAAATAAGAGGGTGGGTGTAATCAATGACATCCCATAGTTATTGAGGACTTATCTGAAGTACAATTAGATTGGGGATGAGTGGAAGCCAAGCAAACAGGAAAAAGGAAGAAATGTGTATAGGTAGAGGGGAGCAATGGAGTCAGTCATGTTTACATACAGATAAGGGGAATAGTAGTAAGATAAAGTGTGTTGGAGTTAGATAAGGAAGGAGAGGAGCACTGGATCTAGAGAAGGAAGGAGAGAAGCGTTGGAGCTGGAGCAGCGATGGAAGGAAAATCCTGGAGCATTTTTTGAGCTGAAGACTGAAGAACCGAGTTGTCGAGCCTGAAGAGTGAACTCTTGTATGAATTTCATTGTAGCAACAAGCTTCTATTGGTTATTTTTTCCCTGTTCATTTTCCTAGTCGAGAGTTTCCCTTGATATCCTAGTAAGAGAGATTCCCATTCACCTGTGCCAGAGACCCTGTTGAAAATGGTGCAACCTGATGAACTAAGAGCAATGAAGGGGGGAAATTGGGAATGAATTGTCTCCATACTTTCACACTTTCACCCCCCTACCCCCACCCTTAGTGAAAGGGGTGAAAGTGTGGAATTTTGAAGACAAATTTCACTATTTCACCCCTCAACAAGGGTGGGGATAGAGGGGTGAAAGTGTGAAAGTTTGAAGACAAATTTCACACTTTCACCCCTCACCCCCACCCTCGTGAAAATTTCACCCTCATGAGTGTGGGGTTGTGGGATGAAAGTGTGACACTTTTACTCCACACCATCTTTATATTGTCTTGTGACTCTTTTTCATTGTATTTATTATCAATTTCAAAGTATCATTTAAAGGTATCTTGATTCTTTGTGATTCTTTTTCATATCATTGTTTTGTTTTACAACATAATGAGTAGTTTTTATATTAGAAAATATTATGGTTCGTATTCCAAAAAAAAACATGGCTTTCCTTTGTAGTTCCATCTATTTATGATTCAACATGTATACTTGAACCCTTACAAATTGCAAAGAAAAAACAAACTATGACAAGAGATGATAAAACCAGAAGAGAAATTTAAAGAAGTTCATGCCTTTCATGGGATTCAATTTGCATGTCCACCTAGGTTGTAGCTCCACATTCTCCGAATGCACTATGATGGCAATGACAATTGTAGTTGCATGGTTCTTTATAAGCTTCCATCATCTTCAAGTGTTGGGTGTGCTAAATTCACATACTCTCCTTTGAGTCCATAGAGAGGCCACAAAGGGAGAAGTCCCTTGAATATCCCGAGCTTCTCAAAGGGGGTGATGAGACTACCTTATGAGGGAGGTTAAGGTGTTCCACAATAATACCAACCAAGGATCACATATATGTCATTTGAGATTCCATCTATGGATACTTCCCTTTGTGAATCAACATGAAGGATCTCACTTTATCCTTCCATTCCCTCAGTGTAGTATATGGTTCGCAATCCCAACTGCACACTGGTCTCTAGCTTGATTAGTTTCTTGAATTTAATACTCAAACTCCTCTTTACACCTATTCCATCATAAGGTCAAGTTCATCTCACTAAAATAAGCCTCTACAACCTCCCATTCATAGCTATTCAATCCCCATTGCATTTTCTTAAGCTTGCATAGTACACAACATCTATTGTGGTAGTGGCAATGCACCATATTGACCTCTATTCTAGATGGAATCCAAACTATACCAAATGTCCTTGCTACCAAGAGAAAAATTCCTAACGCTGATGAAGACCACCTCGCTTACTTGTCTTTATTTCCAAGATCTGGATTGAATTAAATTAGGACATGTTGCAACCCATAATGATTCTAAGGAATCCCACATGCATAATGAAGTGTCTCCATAATACATATCATAAGGATACACATGTGAGAGAGTTGTATATTAGGATAGAGGTGAAGAAAGAGCCTTATCCTTTCATGCATGTATGAAAAGACATGTGTTGATGGTTGGCTTGGGAGGGGTAGATTGATACTTCTATTGACTCACTTTTCATTTGTCATAAAAACATCACCTTGCAAACATGCTCCAATGTTGGCCTTCATTTTAGCATCCACGTGTTTCCTTCTCAAGACTTGGAAAAGCTCAATTTTCTCTCAGATTCCTTTATTGTTGAGAGCATTCATTGGCAAAGTCTATAGAGATTTAAATATTTTGGAGGGATTTGATGATATAGAGATCAAAGGATCGTCATCGAGTCACTGATATTTGAAGCCTTTCTAACCCATTGTCTATGAGAACAGTGAGGCTCTAGAGGATTGTTAACACTTTCGCCTCATTTAATTTTTAATGTACCCTCTATACCAACATCAAAACAAGGTTTGGTGATCTAATAATTCAAATATAGTAGCGGTATGTGTTAGCACTCTATAAATTTGTTCAGCTGATAAACAAACAATAGAGGTAACCTACAAACCATCTTAAGAGTTGGGTATTATCCTGCTTAGATCAGAGAGGGCTCTCTCATGTCACTTGATGTTTCTTTGGCAATCAATGGCTAGGTTTAGTTTGTTTTTGGGGTTTTTTTATAAATTTGTTGGAAAGGAAGGGGAGGGGCTCTTAGGGCTATGGAGTCGAAATTCTGAAAAATGAATGAAAACATTGACTGGCCAGTAGAAATCTCCATAGGATAAAGGCTAAGTGCGGTGATGAATCTGAGTTATAAATTGTAGTTTTCAGAGTGTACGAAGAAAAAGAAAACAAGTATCTGCATCAGAGAATTTATGAAATGAATTATGAATTAGTTATGAAGAACTTAATACAGTTTAAATTGCTTAAGCCAAGAGCATCATAAGATGATTTTTGGCTTTTAAACTATCCAATTTAAACAAAAGACAGTGTAAATAGAATTAAAGAACATAGGAAATACATACAATGAGAGAAGACAAAACTCATATCACCACCATTAGAATCTTTTCATAGAGACTTCAAAAGATTTTGCATATGTATTCAATTCAGCTCCAGAAAATTACAATTTAGTTCAAAACAACTAAGGAGGTGCCCTTGCACTTCTACCAACATTAATACATTTGGAAATTATAATATTTATATAATTCGAGTTCCTTCAATTAGAAACCAATTACAATATCTAAACTGAAACGTTTAAGCTTCTAAAACCGATTGCAATAATTACAACATGACAGTTTGGGTATGGGAACCGATTACAATGATTAATAAAAAACGTTTCATGAACCAACGACTGATTCCTCTGACTCTTCAACTTCTTCTTTTTGCATTTGTCCTGCTTTGGTTCTCTGTCTGATCTGCCATTTTGGTGACACCTGGAGATTATCTGTTGGTTCCTGGAAAAGTGCACTTTGTTTTACCCAGTCACACTATCTCCTTCCACTGCAAGTAAGAAGGGATATTGTAGTCCATCATCTCTTTGATTAGGATCTCCTGGTCAATGCAAGAGGCATACGTCATGAATGGCAGTCTAATCTTCACTATCTTGAATTGATTCAAGATCTCAAAATCTGTGATCAAATATTCCACCAGGGTTTCTCCTTTCAAGTTTTCCTCCAGGATTTCAAAATTGGAGTGATCCATTCTACATTGGGTGAGGCGAGAGTTGTATTCCTCCTGATCATACAATTTACCTTTGCCATCCCAAAATGATGGGAGGCCTTTGATGAAAAAATCTTCAAACATATCTTTGAATTCCTGTATACTCTGCTCCATCTGTGTGGCCTTGGTTTGGACTGATTTTAGCAGGTTGTGCTTGGAAATGACCCTCCTGGCCCATATGATCAATGCGGTCCTATATTTGACCCTAATGGTCTGAAGTTCTGCGGTGGGGATGGAATTTAGCAGGTTTATGGCATTTTGGGCCCACTCTGATTTTTTCTTTGCTAGGGTCTCATTTACAACAGTGCACCTGCTTCTAGTTGTGATGGCCATGTTATCTTTGTCATTGATGAAGCTTAAGTGCACCCTGAACTTGGCAGCTTCAACAACAATAGAATCCCAGATGATGTGTTTGGCTCCCTACAACAGTCATTTTCCTCTCAACCTTGTTTTTATCTTGTATACTCTTTCCTGCAAAGCTTGATTCTCCTTTTAAAGTTGAGCCATCCTCTCATCTTTTGTTTTCATTTCTTGCTTCAATTTCTCTATATATCCCTTTAGACCTTTGATCTCTCCCACCTTCAGGCTAACTTCGGACATAGCCTGAACTAGTCCTTCAATGCTTGGCCCAACTTCTGTAGTAGAAGGTACAAATGCAACCATGTTTGGTACTTATGTCTGTCCTTGTGACCAATTCACTTTTTCTTGCTCCAGTTGTAATACCTTGGCCTTATAATTCAATGCCTCTTGTCGAAATGCCTCCTTCTCCTGTTCAAAAGTAACCAATTATGTTGTTTGTGCATGCTCTGTGGCATAATTTTTTAGTTTCTTCTTCAAGCTTTGGATCAGCTTATCTTTTTCTTCTAAGGAGGATTTCACTCCCTGAGGGCCTTCAAATTCTAGCCTCTTGACCTGAGTTTTCCAAGCTCTGTTGGATGCTTTTTCTTTCCTCAACTGCCCTTCCAACTTAATTGCATAAGTTGACAGCCTTGAATTCTTTAGGATTAGACCCAAGTAATATGAATACAACATATCACTGGTATTCCTGTGGAATTTCACTTTGTCTGGAGCACTGATGTTTTCATATTTTAGCTTGATCTCAGATACTTTATCCTCATTTGCAACTGCTATATTAAATTTCTTATTCTCTACATCTCTTACTGTGAACAGAGAAGACTTATGCTGAGATATATTTTCTACTTCATGGATTAACTCCCTCATTTCATTCATAGCCAAGTTTCCTTTCTCAACATATTGCTTTGCCAAATCTTCTTTAGATTGATAGGCTGCTCCAAACGCCTTATCAAAGATGTGCGTTTTGCTGCTGAAAGTTCTTGAGCTTCCTTCACTTTGGATCTTGCTTCCTTTCCCAACTTCTACATTGTTGGTCTCACTCTCCACCATATCCATGTTTACTTGTTCTTTAGGCTCTTCCTCCTCTAGATCCACTATCTATGGGGATTGTGTGATCTTCATCCTTTTAGGGGCAGTCTGCTGACTATTGTTTCCCAGGGCCTCTGAATTGCTTCTTTTGTTGTAAACACTTACCTTGGGGACTTTAACTATAATCTTTTGAGGAGTCTTTTTCAATTGAGTATGTTCCAGGGTTGCCTCCACTTGTTGTGTTTGAGATAGTTGCAATATTGCTTCCATATCAACACAGACATCTAGATTTGCCAATTTTTCAAAACCCTCAACATGTTCATGCTCATAGGGGGCATGTTTGTTCATCAGTCTTCTCTTGGATATGATATGATGTGGATCATATCTTCTTCCCTGTAGTTGTGAAAATCCAAACACCTTAAGCTTGGAATGGATCTGAGATAAGCATGATCTAGTTTTTACAATGAAGGGTCCAATGATGAAAGGGAATTTGAGGTTGGATGCCTTGTGTAGTTTCAAGAAGTGCTTTGTCTCTGATATGATTATTTGCTCGATGAATTCCATGGAAAAGACTCTAGGTGTCAGAAAAATAGGCATAAGATAGGGGGATTCATGACAACCATAAACCCATATCACTTTTGAATGCATGAACAATACCCAGTCCCCCACTCTGTTTTTTGGATTTGGTTGTAAATAACTCCTCATGTCATCTAGGACTCTTGGTAGGCTGGTGTTGAAAATCAGGTTGTAAACCCTAGACATGACCTTGCTGATAAAAATGAGCATTGTGATTCTTTTACATTCAGTTGATATGAATGTTGCTTCAAAGAACTCTCTCTTGTTTGTTTCCAGAAAAATCTTTAGAAAGTATGTGCAATATCTAAAATGTCTTAGTGATTGAAAATTCACTAGCTGCTTGTGGATATTATCAACTATGAATTTATCGACGCTGATGCAAACAGACTGAATGGACTCTGACTGGAAAAACGACAACATAAAACCTAACATGACCTCGACCACATATTTTTAATTATCTAGAGCTAAAATCTTACTTAATATGGAACAAACCCATTGGAATTCAATAACCATGACATTAACACTCATTGGAGGGGACATAATTTCATATATATGCTCTGGTTTGACGATTGTTTGTAAAAATAGGTATTTGACTTCTGAGGGGAATTCCCTATAAACCATGATTATATTTTCTTCTTCAAACGGTTCAGATGTTATGGAAAGGGACTATGGTATGCCAAGGGCGCTTCAAATTGACAGACTCTCTACCCTACACAGGACCTCCAACCCTTGTTTGTTTAAGACAAATCTCTATTCCTGTGAATACTTCTCTGCGCACCAACCTATGAATTCGAGGAAGGGGAATGCCACCTCGACATCGTAAGGGACTATAATGGCCTGGACTGCTTCAAGGAAGGGTATCTATTTCCCTACATTATCTGACAGATTAGCTCTAGACAGGGAGATGGGTGAAATGGTGATTTCAGTGTTAAACACATCTGAATCTCCATCAATTAAGGCTTCTTTGTTTGACATGGAGTTTTTCTCTACTACTCACATAATGACAGGGTCCATGGTGGCAATGGAAAATACATGTAAATGAGCGGAAAAGGTGTGATCTTGGCGTGTTGTTGAGTTTCATTTCGAATGGAGTAGTCATGCCAACTTTCAACGTTCCAGTATTTGAAAAATAATAAAATAACGACGAGTGCCCCCTTTATATACTTTTCCGATTTCGGGGGACAGGGGAAATGGTTTGGGGAAACCCACTTATCACCTCGAAATGCACCCAGTGGTGCCACGTGGTCCTGACCCAAAACCATGGTTTACTTTTCGGCTCGCTTTCGGGAATTATCCTTCGCGCAAGTTCTTCCCTCAAAATGATCCTCGATCGTTGATCTGTAGCACCCGCGATCTGCAACCTGTGGGGTCCCATCAAATCTGTACTAACGCTAGATTTAGCCTCCTCCCACTAGATCTAGCCCTGTCCTCTAGTTTATCACACCTCCACATCATTTTAGCACCTTGCTAAGTTTTAAAAACCAGATCTCCCACAGAAATTTGTTATGGTGATAACATGGGCTCCAATTGGGGATGTTATCCTCCCTGCGAGGTAGAAAATAATGACAGACCGAGTGCCTACCCATTGGGCTATGATTTATTCCTACAACTGAATTTACCAAAATTTATTTAGAAAACTTAAAATCTACTCAGCATAACTCTGGGCCTTCACCTCGGGCTTTAGTTCTACTGATTTAGTTTCAACTGCTTCAATTGAAAAAACAAAATGATTATATACAATGAATGGAAAGGGTGATGGTTCCTTTAAACGATATAATATTTGAGGAACCTACCATTCATAGGTCCTCCTCCAATGATGTCTCCATTACTTTCTTGTATCAGATAGGCATTATTCCCATGGTACACCATGATTTTGAAAGGTCCCAGCCATAGATGGTCAAATTTCCCATGCTTTCCCTTGTCTTCATTTATGGCATCCCTTCTCAATACCAACTCTCCCACTTTGAAATCATCCTCCTTGGTATCCCTGTCAAAATATTTTTTTTTCCGTGTCTTGGCGCAGATGAGCATTGTTGAAGGCATTTTCTCTTGTTTGATGGACATTGATCAATTCAACTTTTCTTCTTCGAGTGGCATCTGTTTCATCATCCTGCTCCTGTAACAACCTCATCACTGGAAACCCTAATGGAGTAGGAAAATTTTCTTTTGTGCCATAAACAATCTGGAAGGGCAAAGTGGAAATAGATCTTTTTGAAGTGATCATGTCAACCCATAATGCATGGATGAGCTTTTTGTGCCAAGCTTTTTTGTTATCTTGCAACAACGTTTTGATAATTTTGGTTAATCTTTTATTTGATGACTCAACTAAACCATTACCTTGAGGGTAATAAGAAGTGGAGTGTCCAAGAGTTATGTTGTAGTCACTGCAAAATTTCTCCATCTTTTTGGACTTAAATGTTGTTGCATTGTCTGTAATTATTTTGATTGGACACCCAAACCTGGAGAAAATATTGTCTTCCAAAAACTGGATGATAACAACATATGTGGCCTGCTTGGTGGGAACTGCCTCAATCCACTTAGTGAAGTAATTTGTGGATGTCAAAATCCACTTGTGTTGAGATGAGGACTGTGGATGAATTTCTCCTATGAAACAAAGGCCCCATTTTCTAAAAGGTGCTTCAACAGAGATGGGTTTCAAGGGTAAAGGATATAATTTTCTCTTCCCATCAAAAATCCATCACTCACGACATCTTGAAACCTCTTTGTAGACATCAGAAAAAATGCTAGGCCAATAGAACCCAACCCTCAATATATTGTGCACGGTAGTTTTCCAATAATGGTGTCCTCCACAGTCACCCTTATGGAATTATCTTATGGTCCTCTCTGCTTCCACCTCTAGCAAACAACTCAACAAGATGCCCCCTGGATCCTTCCAATATAGAGATTGATTCACCATACAAAACTTTGTTTCTTTCATCTTTAAGAACCTGGCCTTAGTTTTACTTAATTCAGGAGGAGCCTACAAATTTCTCAACACATAAATGATATCTGCATACCATGGGGAGTCAAGGAATCTTTGGGATATATAGGGGACTCTTTCTTCATCTGAACCTGCTGACAAATCAACAATGAAATTTAGTCCTAGGAGTTCACAATTTGTTTGTGCCATCAGCTTGGCAAGTCCCTTCCCTTTGATCAACTTTGTAGGTTTGATCTGAAGGTCATATTCCAACAACACAACTATCCACTTTCCCCTTTTTCCCTCAAGGTCAGGTTGAGTTAAAATGTCTTTCATAGAACTGATGGGCACATAAGCAGTGGTATGAGAGTGCAAGATATAAACTTTGAATTCATTTAGGGCTTTGACCAGTGCATATTCCTTCTTTTCCATGATAGCATACTTCAATGGGGCATCCCTCAATGTCCTTTTATAGTATGGTATAGGATTCTCAAAATTTTGCTCATCCTTCTGTAGTAAAACACTAGTAATGGTGTGCTTTGAGGCAAAAGAGAACAATGTAAAGTCTTTCAAAATTAGGGCTAGCCAGTATTGGGGCTTTGGTCAATGCCACTTTAATGTCTTCAAAGGATTTACTGGCTTCTGGGGTCCACTTTATCTCATTTCCTTTCTTAAGCATGTTAGTGATGTACTTTATGATTTAAACCAGATTAGGGATGAATCTCCTCAGAAAATTCACTTTCCCCAGGAAAGATTGCACTTCCTTTTTGCTTCTGGGTGTGCCAATTTTTTAGATCCCCTCAACTCTGTTGGGATCTATCTTTATCCCCTCTTTTGAAATAATGTGACCCAACAAATTCCCTTCTTCCATGCCAAAATTTGACTTCTTGGGGTTAAATGAAACGCCAAACTTTCTACACTTCTGAAAATCCCTTCTTAAATGCTTGAGATGTTCTTCATCAGAAACCAAATACATAGTGATATCATCTAAGTAGATAAAAATGAATTTGTCTTTCTCATCAGCAAAGGCTATGTCCATAGCTCTTTGAAATGTTGCCCCTGCATTCATGATCCCAAAATTCATCTTGGCATACATGAATGTACCCCATGGTGTTGTGAATGTTGCCTTTTCTTGATCATCAGGGTGCACCATGATCTGATTGTACCCAGAGAAACCATCCAACATTGAAATTTTCTAAGAACTACCACTTTCTGTAGAATGTGATCCATCTTAGACAGTGGGTAGTTATCCTTGAGAGACACCCTATTCATATTTCTGAAGTCCACACACAATCTGATCTCCCCACTCTTCTTTCTGATAGGCACTAGATTTTCCACCCATTTGGAAAACCCTAAAGATACTATGATCTTGGCTTCAAACAGATTTTTTATCTCTTTCTCAATCAAGGGAAGCAACAAAGGATTTATCTTTCTTAATTTTTGTTTAAAAGGTTTATGATCTTCTTTGATTGGGATCACATGTTGAATCACCTTGATGTCATAAAATTTCAGATCTTCATAGCTCCAGGAAAAAACATCAGGGAATTATTTCATCAAATTGATATATCTTTGCTTGACTTCTGGGTTGAGTGTTTTGGATAGCTTAATGATCTTGGGATCTTCCTGAGTCCCAATGTTGCAATATTCAACATCCCCTTCATTTACTGTAATTTTGGGATTCCTGGCCACATCATTGTTATCAAAGAGTTTCTCCAATGGGACCAGGCCCTTGGGAAAGATGTTACTCTTCAGCTGCACTATATCTCTACAAGAAATTTGATTTTCGAAGTAACCATCCTTTGTGAACACAACTGCATCCACTTCTTCATCACCATATTCTTCATCAATATTCAAATTCTCAAATCCATCTTCCATTTTGAGGAAACTTTCTATTTGTTTATCATCTTCAAAAACCTGTCAGTACTTAATATTATCAAGCACTATTGGTTTGTTCTTGATCTCAACTTCATATCCCCTGCTAGGAAATATTGGAATTTTGAAAATTGAAGCTGAAGTAGCAAGAGCATCAACAATCTGATTCTGACCCCTTGGAATCGTTGAGAGGATATATTCTGAAAATTCTTCAAGAAGGTCAAGTACTATGTTCCTCTATGCTCTTAATCTGAGGTGAATGGCTTGATATATCCCCTTCACCTGATTTATGATCAACTCAGAATCCCCATGAACATTTTTCCTCTTAGCACCCATTTCTTTTAAAACCTTCAATCCTAACACCAATGGCTCATATTCAACCATGTTGTTTGTGCAATCAAAAGCCAGCTTATAAGAACACAGTTTTGTATCCAATATGGGGGGGTTAATCCACACACCAGGCCCTACCCCCTTTCTATTGACAGCTCCATCGAAGCTCATGCTCCACATCTCATTTTATGCACTGTCCTGTTGCTCTGGAAACCTCTCAATCTACTGATCAGATTTATCTTTGACAGGCATGTCAATCTCTGACCCTTTCTCTTCAAAACACAAATCATTGAAGAAAATGGAAGACCCCAATTCAGTCTCCACAGAGTAGATGGGATGGTTATTCGACTGTGGCTTGTTACTGACCATGTATTTGAGAAAAACCTCTCTATACAATCTCATATCTTGACCAAAGACAAGGATGGTGGCGTATGACCTATCCATCTGAAGAGTTCCCTTCAACTTTGCAGCCCATGACCTGGATAACAGCATGCCAAAATTGGGAGGGATATCAACAACCACTACATCCATGACCATATTCTTGCTGGAATTTGAGACAAAGATACCACCAGATCTTTTATTAGTCCTAAGCACTTCACCTTCCTTGAATCAAAGGAGAAAATATATCTGTAAGGCCTTGTGATGTCAAGGCCCAATTGGTCCATGACCACCTTAGGCATCAGGTTATGAGATGCTCTTGAATCCAACATGGCATTGTGCAGAGTCATATCATGGATCTTCAGGCTGACATAGAAGAAAGGGGGGACCTCTTCAACATCACTATTTTCTTCTACACGTGGGCCAAATAAGATGGCAGGATGATCATCTTGTATGTTCAAAGTGTCAAAAGTTTGTTCCATATTGATCATATTGATGATCTGATTTCTATATTCATTGTTCTTGATCAATTCATTGAATGGTACATAAATTTTAATCTTGGCCATCTCACTTTCAAAATTAAAGGAGGATGAGGTTTTCTCTACCTCTTTGGTGACTGTCTCCTTTCTTGTTTCATGTACCTTTTTCTAGTATTCTTCCTTCTTCTTTCCTTTGTACACAACATCTTTTGCAACATAGTCCTTCTTGGGCTGACTTGAAGAAGGTATGTTATTTTGAGCTTCTTTGGTAGGGTTTCCCTTTGGAGGATTTCCTTTTGGGGGATTTGCAGGCACTTTCTAATTTCGAAGATTATATTGTCTCTGGAATTGCAATGATGGAATTCTGCAACCCTGTTTGGTAATCTTCTCTTTATACTACAACCTCTCATCATTTTCCTGTATGAATATTTCATTAACACCCATGAACTGGTCATGTTCCTCTTTAGTAAAAAATACCTATGTCTCATCACCATCACAACAATCCATGTTGTCTTCAAAATTGTCATCATAATTCTCATTTACATAATTATTTTGAAAAAGAGGTCTTATTTTTTTATCCCCCTTGTTGTTCCAGAGTCTGTACTTAAGGCTTATAAGTACAGTGTCTAGGCATCCGAAAGTGAGTAAAGGGTAGAGAAGGAAAAAACGTCAACCTTCGGCAAGGGAAACTAGGGATGATTTCTGTGTTGGCATTGTCTAGCTTCCAACTGTTCCTGGATTTTTATATCTCGTTCAATCATTGCCCATGAACGTTTGAGTTCAACCCGGGTAGTGGTTGTTTTAAGAATAGTATCAAAAAGGTTTAAGGCAATATGTGTTTGATCTGATAGTCCAGGTTCGATATTAGGTTGTCTTGTTACAGGGACAGTCATGGAGGAACAGTAAGATAAGAAAATTTCAAGGGGAATTTAAGTGCTATCTCAATTTCGGTCGTATAAAAGAGAGTTTACAGTTTCAGGAGTGAAAAAAGGGTGCAAACCAAAGGCCCTTTCCTGTAACTGAGTTATATTTTAATAAAAATGTATGAGGTGGGAGAAAACATTAAGCTGTCTATCAAGTAAGGCTCCTATCAAGGGAGAA
>SNQJ01S0031875.1:79095-92036 GCA_010110895.2 Picea sitchensis | reverse complement strand
GTGCTTCTTGAATTCAATAAGAACCAATTTTAGGTCTTTCAAGGCTGCTACCTCAGCTTTAGCATGTCCGAAATCTAACAAAGAATATGAATTTAAATGAACAGGAAAAGGTGGCCATACCTTCTTTGAATATCCCTTAAGCTCCTTGCTTATGCCACCGATTACTTTTTGTCTAGCAACCTCACGACAAGCCAGCTTGTCGGGTATGAATAATGGTAATGCATGTGGGGGAATAGAAGCCCCGAAAACTCTGAGATATGAGAATTCGGCTTCTACATACCAGTCATCTATACTGCTCAAATTCATCACTATACTGTCTGAGATCCTGGGTGGCGGGTGGCCGAAAATAGTGACATGCAGCGGTACCATTACCCAGTTAAAGATTTCATATACGAAATCGACCGTTTTGTTTTCCCACAATTTTGAATGATAGACATGGATGGGCTCGGCCTCTGATGGATTCCAACTCCAGCTCATTAAGGGAAAGGGTGTTAGAAAACACACAGTGTCCATAATGTATGCGGACATAAAAAATGAAGCAATCTTTTCACTCTCTTTCTGCGCCCGATACTCTGTAACTCGATTGGTCAAGCTATCAGACAGCATTTTCGCCCAGCCGAAGGAACAACCTTTGGCGATTTGATGTATTAGAGGCACCCATTGAAGAAAGAAATGTGAGTTGTCCTCTCTCCCGTATAATCTGCATGTCATCATAGCTATATACTTGAACTGTGGTTCCAAGGAAGCTATTGAATATATACCATTACTGTCTGCCCTGAACTTTGCAGGGTGTGAAACCCAATCTCTGATTAAGCTAGACATAGTCTTGTCATATTGCACACATTCCTTCTGTTTGAACTTCTCCAAGAATTCGGCATCGTATGTAAGGTCCGACACGGTAGGCAACTTGTACATAGCCTGCAGTTGTTCGGGTCTGAAAGTCCCAATGGTGACCTTCTACTCATTGATGATGGTTCTGGTTGGTATGTCCACATGGTCTAATGCCCACCAGACCATATCATAGTAAGGGAGCAGTCATGGCCTGGCCGCTACTTTATGCATTCCAGATTGGACGACGATCTTATATTTTGTGGTTATGTCGTCTTTTTCATTGTCACTGGAATCATCAAAATAATCTACTAATTCGGCCTATAGAAAATCAGAAACAAACGACCAGGTCGGGATAGAGTCGACACTTCGAGGTGAAGTATCAGCAACGTTGTCTGAACCTTGTCTCGAAACTTCAACGTTGGCTTTAGACGCTTTTCGCGGGGCCATGACGGGAGATCCTGCTTTAGCTCTTCTGCGATAAAAATATGTATACATACAGAAATTAGTTCGCTGAGAAAAGTGTGCTATGCGTAATATAGAAATGAATTTGTGATAACGAATAACAACTCTATATATTCAAAAAATCGGTACTTTTTAAGAACAGATCGGTCAAATCACGCTTAAATATAAATTTAGCAATAAAAAACCCAATCTTTACTTGTCGATTCGCCTTGTTTCTAATTAATGCCATAAATTTTGGCGGTTCGAAATGTCAGTTGGCATAAGGAAGAATTAAGACTGCCTCATAAAATGTGCATGCATCAAATCACGGGAAACATTGGCTTAGCTCAATTAATCAGGTTTTACCAAAGTTAATTAATCTTTCGGTACTCGTTGGATCGAGAGTTTTTGCTTTAACCCTTTGAACCTCTAACACCCGAGATTGTGATGGTTGTCTTTGGTTAATAAAAAACATAATTATGATTAGGCGCTTAATTAATTACGTGGTTATTCATATCGAAATTTCGCGACTCGGAACTTCGAAGGTATAACTTCCGAGAAGTTTGTATGCCGAGTTGCGAAATCGCGAGATCACGACTTCGTGACTCAGAGCTTCAAAGGTATAGCTTTCGGGAAGTTTGTATGCCTAGTTGTGAAACCGCGAGATCGCGATGATATGTTTTAATTAAAAGGGAGGATAAAATCAGATTAAGTGTTTAATTAATTATGTTTATATCTTTATCGCGACTTTGCGACTCGGGGCTTTGATAGTGTAGCTTTTTAAAACAAAATACGTCGAGTTACGAATTTCCGACAGAATTTAACCACGGCTAAGCTTTTACCTTTAACCTTAACGTGGGTTACTAAAACAAGAAATTTGTGGTTTTGGCTATCGAGGTTACAACAGTAAGACTTTTGGATTTAGTAAACGCCGAGACGCGAAACCCCGATGATGCTTAACCGTAATTTAGGAAAATTTTACTCTCGTTACTGACCTGGGTAAAATTTTAAAATGATTTCGTCGTTTCGTTGTTCGGAACTTGTGAACTATGTGATCTATAGCATCTGACATACGAAATCTCGAGGTAAAAAAAAGGGGGAAAAATATTTAACAAAAAGTAGAACTCGCCTTGAGAGTATGATAACCATCGCCGCTCGCGCGATGAGACTTCAAATATTTTGAAACAACAGAAGCAAAATACGAAAACCATCTTTCAATTTCGAGCATTAAGACATGAAATTCAAAACGGGCTAAAAAACAAAGGCGGGTCCAATACCCCTGATTCCTCTGATCTCTTTGTCTGATTTGTGGGACTGTTGGTCTTCTCTGATTTCTGGGTGGGACATCAACATGTTCTCTAGTGTTAGGCTTATTATCTAAATCCATTCTCTCCATCAGTTTTTCCATAGTTTTCATCATCGTTTCAAACGTTTCTTCTGATGTTTGTGAGGTTGAAGGTTGTGCCTTGTCTTGAACTTTTTTCATGTCCATGTTAGAGTCAACTTTGATCTTTCCTGAGACAATTAGATTCACTTCCACTTCTATTGCATCATTCATCATGTCATCTAATGAAGTAGATATTATTTCCCTCGAGAACAAACCAAAATCACTTTCAAAGGAATCAACATATCTGAGTTGAGCAAATTTAAGGGGGGGTTTCACCTCAGTAGGAATTAAATTATAGACTTTTACAAATCTGGTTGAAAACTCCTACACTATTTCGTTAGGTGACCTCTCATGTTGTTATACCGAGTCAACAATTGAAGGGGGTTTTTCTTGTCGCCCCACTTTGCAAGAAAACTGGTTTCAAAGGCCTCAAAATTTATGATAATAGTTGATGGGAGAGATCTGAACCACTTTCTGACTTCTCCTACAAGACTTTGTGCAAACAACCTCATTTTTGCATCCTCAAAATATACTTCTTCTAAGTCTATAAAATCATTGAACTTGTCTAGATGTTTCTGGGCTGACACACTGCCTTCAACATCATACATATTAATCCTTAGATTATTCTCCCGGGGCAAATCATGTAACTGGGCAGGGAGTACAAGAGGGGAAAACCAAGCTGCCATGGTTGTTGTGAGGACTTGAAGTGGCTATTGGTTTGAGTATGGATCACAATAGGTTTGGTAGAGGCAACTAAAATTAAATCTTGGAACCTCTTCTTATCAAAGATGATCTCGTTTAAACAGGATTCAGATTTAGTTCTGAACAAAATTTGCTCAAATTTCACATCAAACTCAAGATCTTCAATTCTTGTTACTCCACCTTTGGGCAAGGATAGATATCTGTCTAAATGCAAGGCTGGGATTATTTTCCTTTCTTTTCTTTTGTGTATAAGTTTCTCAGGATCAGACACAGATATTGCAGCTTCTGGATCTGGGTTTCTCCTGGTGTGAATTCTCTTAGGAGCCAGGATTTCCAGCTCAAACTACTTTGTGCTACTAGTATCTTGGTAATGGAGTTTCCAGGGTAAAAATAGTCTCATCCAATAAGGTGTTTGATTCACTGTCACCCTCAGGAATCAAATCTGAAGCTTTAAGTTGTTCTTTTCCCAGGTAAGATTTCACTTTCAATCCCCGACAACGACGCCAGAATGTTAACACTCTATAAATTTGTTCGGGTGATAAACAAACGACATAGGTAACCTACAAACCAACTTTAGAGTTGGGTACTAGTCTGCTTAGCTCAGAGAGGGCTCTCTCATGTCACTTGATGTTTCTTTGGCAATCAATGGCTAGGTTTAGTTTTTTTGGGGGGGGTTTATAAATTTGCTGGCAAGGAAGGGGAGGGGCTCTTAGCGCTATGGAGTTAAAATTCTGAAAAATGAATGAAAACACTAACTGGCCAGTAGAACTCTCCAGAGGATAAAGGATAAGTGAGGCGATGAATCTGAGTTATAAATTGTAGTTTGCAGAGTGTAAGAAGAAAAATAAAACAAGTAAATGCATTAGAGCATTTATGAAATGAATTCTGAATTAGTTATGAAGAACTTAACATAGTTTAAATTGCTTAAGCGAAGAGCATCACAAGATGAATTCTGGATTTTAAACTATCCAATTTAAACAGAAGACAATGTAAATGGAATTAAAGAACACAGGAAATAAATATAATGAGAGAAGACAAAACTCATATCACCACCATTAGAATCTTTTCATAGAGACTTCAAAAGCTTCTGCATATATATTCAATTCGGCTCCAGAAAATTACAATTTAGTTCAGAACAACTAAGGAGGTGCCCTTGCACTTCTACCAACATTAATACATTTTGAACTTCTAATATATATATAATTTGAGTTCCTTCAATTAGAAACCGATTACAATAGTTGAACTGAAACGTTGCAGCTTCTAAAACCGATTGTAATAATTACAACATGACAGTTTCGGTATGGGAACCGATTACAATGATTAATAAAAAATGTTTCATGAACCAACGACCGATTCCTCTGACTCTTCAACTTCTTATTTTTCCATTTGTCCTTCTTTGGTTCTCTGTCTAATCTTCCATTTTGGTGACACCTGGACATTATCTGTTGGTTCCTCGAAAACTGCACTTTATTTTACCCGACCGCACTATCTCCTTCCACTGCAAGTCATAAGGGATATCGTAGTCCAACATCTATTTGATTAGGATCTCCAGGCCAATGCAAGAGGCATACATCATGATTGACAGTCCGATCTTCATTGTCTTGAATCGATTCAAGATCTCAAAATCTATGATCAAATATTCCACCAGGGTTGCTCCTTTCAAGTTTTCCTCCAGGCTTTCAAACTTGGAGTGATCCATTCTGCATTGGGCGAGGTGAGAGTTATATTCCCCCTGATCATACAATTTACCTTTACCATCCCAAAATGGTGAGAGGCCTTTGATGAACAACTCTTCAAACAGATCTTCGAATCCATCTGTATGGCCTTGGTTTGGACTGATTTTAGCAGGTTATGCTTGGAAATGACCCTCCTAGCCCAGATGATCAATGTGGTCCTATATTTGGCCCCAATGGTTTGGAGTTCTATAGTGGGGATGGAATTTAGCATGTTTATGGCATTTTGGGTCCACTCTAATGGTTTCTTTGCTAGGGTCTCATTTACAACAATGCAACTACTTCTAGCTGTGATGGCCATGCTATATTTGTCATTGATGAAGTTCAAGTACACCCTGAACTTGGCAGCTTCATCATCAATAGAATCCTAGATGATGTGTTTGGATCCACACAACAGTCCTTTGCCTCTCAACCTTGTTTTCAGCTTGTCTACTCTTTCCTGCAAAGCTTGATTCTCCTTTTGATGTTGGGCCATCCTCTCATATTTTATTTTCATCTTGCTTCAATTTCTCTATATCTCCCTTTAGACCTTTGATCTCTCCCAACTTCAGGCTAACTTGGCACATAGCCTAACAAGTCCTTTAGTGCTTGGCCCAGCTTCTGTAGTAGAAGGTACAACTGCAACCATGTTTGGTACTTCTGTCTGTCCTTGTGACCAATTCACTTTTTCTTGCTCCAATTGTAATACCTTGGCCTTGTAATTCAATGCCTCTTGTCAAAATGCCTCCTTCTCCTGTTCTAAAGCAACATGTTATGTTGTTTGTGGATGCTCTGTGGCAGACATTTTTAGTTTCTTCTTCAATCTTTGGATGAGCTTGTCTTTTTCTTCTAAGGAGGATTTCACTCCCTGAGGGCCTTCAGATTCTAGCCTCTTGACCTGAGTTTTCCAAGCTTTGTTGGATGATTTTTCTTGCTTCAACTTCCCTTCCAACTTAATTGCATAAGTTGTCAGCCTTGAATTCTTCAAGATTAGACCCAAGTAATCTGAATGCAACATATCAATGGTATTCCTGTGGAATTTCACTTTGTCTGGAGAACTGATGTTTTCATATTTTATCTTGATATCAGATACTTTATCATCATCTGCAACTGCTATATTAAATGTCTTCTTCTCTACATCTCTTACTGTGAACATAGAAGACTTGTGTTGAGATATATTTTCTACTTCAGGGATTAACTCCCTCATTTCATTCATAGCCAAGTTTCCTTTATCAACATATTGCTTTTCCAAATCCTCTTTAGATTGATAGGCTGCTCCAGATGCCTTATCAAAGATGTGCTTTTTGCTGCTAAAAGTTCTTGAGCTACCTTTACTTTGGATTTTTCTTCCTTTCCCAACTTCTACATTGTTGGTGCCACTCTCCACCATATCCCTGTTTCCTTGTTCTTTCTAGGCTCTTTCTCCTCTAGATCCACTATCTGTGGGGATTGTGTGATATTCATCCTTTTAGGGGTAGTTTGCTAACTGTTGATGCCCAGGGCCTCTGAACTGTTTATTTTGTTGTAAACACTTACCTTGGGTACTTTAACTATCATCTTCTGAGGAGTTTGCTTCAATTGAGTCTGTTGTAGGGTTGCCTCCACTTGCCGTGTTTGAGTTGGTTGCAATATTGCTTCCATATCAACACAAACATCTAGATTTTCCAATTTTTCAAAACCCTCAACATGTTCATGCTCATAGGGGACCTGTTTGTTCATCAGTCTTCTCTTGGATATGATCTGATGTGGATCATATCTTCTTCCATGTAGCTGTGCAAATCCAAACTCCTTGAGCTTGGATTGGATATGAGATAAGCATGATCTAGTTTTTATAATGAAGGGTCCAATGATGAAATGGAATTTGAAATTGGATGCCTTGTGTAGTTTCAAGAAGTGCTCTGTCTCTGATATGATTCTTTGCCTGATGAATTCCAGGGCAAAGAATATGGGTGTCAGAAAAATAGGCAGAAGATAGGAGGATTCATGACAACCATAAACCCATATCATTGTTGAATGCATGAACAACACCCATTCCCCCACTCTGTTTTATGGATTTGGCTGTAAATAACTCCTCATGTCATCTAGGACTCTTGACAGGCTGGTGTTGAAAATCATGTTGTAAACCCTAGACATGACCTTGTTGATAAAAATGAGCATTGTGATTCTTTTACATTAAGATGATATGAATGCTTCTTCAGGGAACTCTCTCTTGTTTGTTTCCAGGAAAATCTTCAGCAAGTTTGTGTAATATATGAAATGTCTCAGTGACTGAAAATTCACTAGTTGCTTGTGGATATTATCAACTATGAATTTATTGAAGTTGATGAAAACTGACTGACTCGAATCTGACTGGGAAAACGGAAAAAGAAAACCTAACATGACCTCGACCACATACTTGTCATTATCTAGACCTAATATCTAACTCAGTATGGAATAGACCCATTGGATTTCAATAACCATGACATTAACACTCATTGGAAGGGACAGATTTTCGGAAATATGCTCTAGTTTGACGATTGTTTGTAAAAATAGGTCTTTGAATTCTGAGGGACATTCCCTGTAAACCATGATTATCTTTTCTTCTTCAAACAGTTCTGTTGATAGGAAAATTTGATAGGCCGTCAATTGCAAGAATAGGTTCGGTTTGGGTTGTCTAAATAACCCAAGCCGTTTGGTGTAACCTGTTCTGATGGGTTTAATGGCTCCGTTAGCCAATCTAGGGTCCTAAAATGAAGAAAGGAAATAAACTAACTAATGTTAAAACTATATATATATATATATATATACACTCTAATCTAATTATTAACAAATGTATCAAACATAAAGATAAATATGAATATGTCATTTATGAACAGAAGAATTACAGGTTACAAGTAATAGTGAAAGCCTTGCAAAATCAATGTTTTATAATCATTCTCAATAGCAGATAAAGAAAGCACATATTTATTTCTGTATTTTCTGTTTTATAATCATCTATCTAAGAATTATAACTAAAACATGATTAGAAATAGGATAGAATGATGGTCAAAAGCCAATCAAAGACTGTCCTATTTCACTAGTAAATAAAATGACAAAAATTAGAAGCCGGTGAAGCTAACCTGTTATTAGTTTGTTAGTTTGTCTGTGCCTCTGTACGATCGAAAGCATCTAGCTGCCTCGCCTGTGAAAGAAATCTGCAGTAGGCTTATACTAAAGTTTTCCTAAATAAATTCAAGGTGTGTATCAACAACTAGGATTTAAGAACAAAATAGTGGACACATATGATCCAGTGATCTTATGATTACAAACGATTACACTCAGAGAAATCTTTATGTAAAGCATTCATTTTTATCTATCAATTAAACATCAAAGTAAAATCCTAATATTAAAATTGATATGATGATCACAGTCATAACATATGGAACAACAAATCATGAACAAAATTTAAAACATGAATACAATGGAACATAATATGTCATTGAGACTAAAACTATAAAACACATTAATATTCCAAATAAGAGAAACAAAACATAAATGAGACAACATTCACATTGGTCTAAAGCCGAAATGCTATAAGTTGTTCCATTAAGTTCTAAAAATCATTCGTCCATAATATGTTCTAATCCAAGATGTCCTTTACTTACAAAATGAACAGTATTTAAAGTGATTTGAAATCCCATTTTCCTATTTCCTAGGATAGGATAGGATTTCATGAGATCAAAAATATTACAAAAATAGAGGCCTAACAACCACTCATAACTGAGTTGATTCTTCTCAAAAATTAATAAAAGTTTTTACAAAGAAAATAGAAAAGGAAATACTAATCATTCAAATGCATAATCGAACATGTTTCCCCCAGATGATCAGCAACAAGATCTATTGTTTCTTGAAAACGAAACAAAAATAAGTTAAACAATTTCTAATAACTAATTTCTATTGTTTTATTTAAAAATGACTTGGCTACAGAATCGAAAGATTCTGTAGCCAGTCTTATCTTAGTAAACAAAATCTAATTTCAAACTGATTCAATTCAAAATAGATAACATGAATATAATAAGAGGAAAATTGTTTTACCATTTCAACAATTGACTAAAGATGGATCGGGTAGCTCAGAATTGATTATTGCTTTAACACTATTTGTGTTTTTTATCACTATGTTCCATGTCCTCTTAAGGCGTTTAGCTTTCCTCTCTGCATTTACTCTGAGGTTGAGATTTTCTTGTCTCAGTGATTCACTTTGAGCTGTGAGTGTTTTAATCCGAGCCTAAAGGATGGGTATATCGATGTAATATTGTTCGATCCAGTGGAAACAAATATCACACTGTATAGGAGGAACGATATGTTGATGAAGTGTACAGTAAAAAGTGGTTGTATCGACCTTACCTGTTATTTTCCCTTGACCAAGCCCAATATCAAAGAACCCCTCCTTACTCTTAAGGCGCAGTGGAAAATTCGTCACAAAGTCATAGGGTTCAGTAGGACCAAATTTTTGACCATTCGGGTCTTCCAAAGCCACGAAATCTTCTATTTCGGAGTCCGAGACCTCATTGACCTCGATCGGGCCGATCGAGCTCAAATGAGCGTCGTTTTGATTCCTCAATTTTCTTAAAATGAGTCAACCTGCTCCTTTGTTCTGAAACCCTAGGGCTGTGCATTTTTGTTTTGTTTGTTTGCAATATTTTTTTACATCGGGCTTCACAGTGATGTTCTGGCCAACATCAAATTTAGGCATAGGAGGTTCACTTACCTCCAATTCAACAACCTTTTTCTCATGTGAAGACTGACTTGGCATTGCCTCGTCTAGAGGGTTTCTATTAAGAGAGTCAGGTTCATTACTTGGAATGTCAAGCTATTTTTTAATCAGTGGCTCACCCGAATTAGGGTTTTCTACAGGAACAGTCGTAGAAAAACCATTTCTTATCAAAAACCCATCCCAACAGTCGCCCACGGTTGACAAGTGGTGAATCAAAAAAATCTTTATCAAGCCATGATGGAACATACTAGAGTCAACACTCTGTCTCTTATACCTTTTGGACATTTTATACAGGCTTCTCGACAAATAAAAAGGCATGTTTAATTAAAAACCAATGAAATGCATAAGCAGTCGTATATGATAGAGGAAAATTAAACCATAATGACCCTCACAGGTCACGAACTGTTTGAGAATGAACAACAGGCCATGCCACCTAGGTTTAACCAAAGAGATGGGGATACCTTTTTCCCAGCAACTGATTTTCCTAGAGGTCATGAAAAGTTTCCAAGGTACTTCTTCAATTTTTGAGTTTTTGAACCATTTCTCGTCGGTGGATGGAAACCCTATGACTTCACTCACAAACCCCTCGGTTACCTCTAACTGGGTATCCCCAATTTTCTCTCTGCACCCATCGAAAGTCTGTGCGAAAGCCTTCGCCACCTGAAGGTTATAGCCTTCAAATATTTTAAGGAAGGCATCCCAACCTTGACTTTTTAAATCTTCGATTACATCATCATGAGATAGCAATGCCTGACAACCATTTGGCTCCAAACGAACAACAGGAGCCATAACAAACGCGACTAGAATGTAACAGGGATGACTCATGACAGTTTTAGATTTGGATGGTAGGAGCGATAGGAACAGATCTGAATGTATCAAAGGGAAAAAACCATAACGAAGCTTGTGTGTTATCATAGCATGAACATCGAGGGTTTGATCGTAAAGCTTTACCATTCCTAGTAATGAAAACCTGACATACAGAGTCAAAAACCTATACCCGTAATGAAAGGCTCGTTAATGCACTGTGTCAGCAAGGTGAGTTAAGTACATAGTATAGTAGTTGCGCATTAATTTATGTGACTACTAGCACGACCATGTTTGCAAAGGGTTTAAAATATATCAAAACAAAAACTCATAATTTAAATGAAAATCATCTAACCATATAACAATTATATCAACACCCAAAACATCCAAAAATAAGTCATTCAAGTATTGGATTTAGATTGGATATAAGCATGATGACCCTTAAAAAGAAAGCCTTGTATAGAAAATATAATACCATGCTAGGTTTTCATGTTTGATTTCCGCTCTCAGTCACGAATCAAACATAAAACAAAAACGAAAGCACAAACTTAAAGAATTAATGAATATCTTTTCTAATCCAATAATCATCTCAAAATGATCATGTTTACAAGATTGAGGTGAAGGCAGCTACATAAAATGTAATTTCTTGTTCAAATAACGAAATTGTGTGGGGCTGCCAACAGGTTCAGACGCTACAGAAAGGGACTCTGATATGCTGAGGGCACTTCGAATTGACTGACTCCCTACCCTACACAGGACCTCAGACCCTTGTTTATTTAATACAACTCTCTCTTCCTGTAAGTACTGCTCTGCGCACCAACCTATGAATTCGGGGAAGGGGCATGCGACCTTGACAGCGTAAGGGACTATAGTGGCCTGGATTGTTTCAAGGAAGGGTATTTGTTTCCCTACATTATCTGACATATTATCTCTGGACACAGAGATGGGAGAAATGGTGATTTCAGTGTCGAACACATCTAAATCTCTATCAATTAGGGCTTCTTCGTTTGACATGGGGTTTTTCTCTGCTATTAGCATAATGACAGGGTCCATGGTGGCGATGGAAAATACCTGTAAATGAGCGAAAAAGGTGTGAGCTTGGCATGTTGTTGAGTTTAAGTTCGAATGGAGTAGTCGCGCCAACTTTCAACATTCCAATATTTGAAAATAATAAAATAACGACAAGTGCCCCCTTTATATACTTTTCTAATTTTGGGGGCGAGGGGAAATGGTTTAGGGAAACCCGCTTATT
Organism: Picea sitchensis; assembly: GCA_010110895.2. NCBI lineage: Eukaryota > Viridiplantae > Streptophyta > Pinopsida > Pinales > Pinaceae > Picea > Picea sitchensis. The sequence continues at coordinate 80,175 of SNQJ01S0031875.1, read as the reverse complement.
GCCTCGAAATGCACCTAGTGGTGCCACGTGGTCCCGATCCAAAACCGCGGTTTACATTTCGACCCGCTTTCGGGAATTGTCCTCCGCGCAAGTTCTTCCCCCGAAACGATCCTCGACCATTGATCTGTAGCACCCGCAATCTGTGACCTTTCGGGTCCCATCAACTCCAAACTACCGCTAGATTTAGCCTCCTCCCGCTAGATATGGCCCTATCCTCCAGTTTATCACGCCTCCACATCAGTTTAGCACCTCGCTAAGTTTTGAAAACTAGATCTCTAGCAGAAATTTGTTATGGTGATAACAATATGTAAAACAAATTTTCACAATATGAAAAAAAAACTTTCTCTTAAATATAATGACATAGTATGGCATTAGAACTCAGTGGTAAACACAAGTCAAGTTTCAATAATTCAATTCAATTATAAACCAGTATTCAAAAATGTTCCACATGCGTCATTTCCAGTATAATAACATTATAAATTAATGACATTCCATATCACCATAAGTATATTCATTTATTTCACATATTAAATCCATCTCTAAAGTTCATCAAATAAACTCAGTTCAATAATCTCATAGAATCTCCTAGTTGGAGGCTTTATTCACATTCAAGGATGACAATCCTAAATATTAAGGTTTAATATCTTCATCTTTAGATTTTTCTTTAGACTCTAGATCTTGGGTGGTTCTACAACCTCAACTATAACATATATGTAGCCTATATGAATTCAAAACAAAAACTAAAAAGATATGTAGCAACTACTACAGGGGATATACAATGTCTGAGAATTAAAAAAAAAAAACGGCTACAACTGATTGGTAGCAACTGCTACAAGGGATGTGTAGCCACTGCAAATTCAAAACAACAATCGAAACAGATCCAAAGAAATTACTACATGGGTTATTGATGCAGGAGCATCGCTCACTAAATCAAGCGAGCCAGCACGTGGGGGCAAAGGAACAGCTGGAGAGCGCCAACATTCAAATTTTGGGAACATTGAACTTGACTGCGCCAAACATTAATATCTGATGTGATGAAGCGCACTTTGTATATGTAACGGACCTTAAGCGGATAAGATC